>JBCFXI010000483.1:0-153591 GCA_038496175.1 Ampulex compressa | reverse complement strand
TATATATGTATACTTAAATATATATTATATTTTATCGAAAGGAGGCAGAAATGGAATTGCACGCAAAAAGGACATTACAGCTTATTTTTAGAACAGTAACATTGGGTAGCGTTCGTGAATGAGCGGCATCGTGCGTGCCCAGCCTTTTTCGAGAGGAAAACGCGACGAGATGTACGTGCAATGGGTGGAAGGACCGAGAGGTCAACGTGATTCTTTGCCAGAAAAAAAAAAAAGAGGGATCCGCCATTACGACCACGACCCGTGTTCCGCTGATTTTTGCAATAAACGCAATGTAAACGATACATGTTAGCAGAGTAAAACGAACGAAGGAAGATGCGCCACTTACGTATGCATATGTGCGTGTATATGCGTGCGTGCGTGTGTGAGTGTGTGTTGGGTGGGTCGGTGTGTATGTATGTATGTATGAATGCGATTTGTGCGTGCGTGTACGTCTACGAGTGCGCTGCATACGCGTCGAGACGTAACGCTAAAACTGACTAGTTCAATTACCGAGATAACCGCTACTAATTCGGTGTAGCCAAAGAAAAAGCACTAAGAAAAAAAAAACTCGAAAAAAAGCAAGAGTCGTAACGAATCCACGAAGAATAGATCGTCGATCGAGATGTAGGTAACGTAGACCGCTTAATGAAACGAACACAGTCTCACCGCAGTCCTCGATTGCCGCTACCGCTGCTGTCGCCACCATTGCCATCATCATTAATATTACTACGATCGCTATTAATACTACAACTACTATCGCTATTACTGTCGGCACTACAGCTGCTACTACTAATAATATTACTATTATTAATAATAAACGTTAACGCTACGATTATGGTAAGTGTAAGGACGATGGCGATGGCAAAAGGATGAAGCAATAGCAAACTCTGAGTATCTCAGGGCCGAAAGTGTGAAGAGGGATGAGACTCGTGGAAGGAGTTGAATTATTCGAGCTACGATGAACTGTGGATAAAGCACCAAAGAACACAAAGCTTCGTATCTTTGTTGTTGAAAATGTTGCCTCGTATTCTTTTGATACACGTCCATTCGAAAATTGCACCGCGGCTTGCTCTAAGCGGAATTTGAACCGTAACGTAAATCCGTGTTCGCGTTAAATCATGCTTCCGTTATCATACGTTACTGTGACCAGGGTGCACTGCTTCATTCGAAATCTTCAGAAATACCGAGGACGAGGCAAGGAGCACGAAAATGGCAAACCCGTTTCGTTATGTTCTGCTCTCGTTATATGATTGTAAAACACGCCATTGTTCTAAGTCGATAAGCGGTTAAAGAATATGTAATAATATCAAAGTCACTTAAGCATACAAAGTTACAATAATAACCTCTGGGAAATTGCGTTATGGTTGTGCAACGTAATTATCGAATAGAGAAGTATCTTTCGTTATCAGTGTTTCGTTGCCGGTATCTAACATTGAATCGAATAGCTACAACGATCGTAAAGGTGAAATATCTACAATAAACTAAAAGCAATTACACGTTTGGCGAACTTCTATTCCCCTCCATAGTTGAGCAACAGTTCAATTTCGACATCGAGAATCAAACGTCGAACGAAGCGGAATATAACGAAATATCTTGCCCGCATCCCTATTATGATTTCATTATTCGGCGAAATTTTTCGTGTATCGTCTATACATATCGTCCTGCATAATCGCAATGGCTATTCGGATAGCAATAAAACGAACAGTAGTGGCGACACTGCCTCACTTTAAGCATATCTGAGCGAAGAAATGCGTATGAAAGGGCATCTCATTACCTCTTATATTACATTCGATCTTCTTTGTTTAGGCAAATACACCCGATGTCTTTTGAATCGTATCAAAGGATCGTCTGCGTCAAACTTACTCGATTCGTTTGTAAGATTTATTGCCGTAAGTTATCATATTATATTGTACACACAGATTCACTATGTACAGAGAGTATTCTGCCAATAAAGTGTTGAATGGTTACCGAAGACGATTGTTATACTCCGTTGTCAATATGCACGGAATTCAAAGTACGCCTTCCTAAGAATACTATCATATCCTTTGTTCGCTTCTTCGTTGATTCACGCTTCGCCAAGATTAAAATAGACATCGGAAGTACTTTATCGCATTTCGAATGCAATGCACATATCCCTGATACGCATTTTGCGCAGTGCAAAAGCGTAAAGCCGCAATGAAAATGATTTCTTAAGTATAATTTTGATTCATAAGTTTTATATTTTTAAAAAAAGAAGAGGAACGGGGGACAAAACAAGTAAAGCCACAAATTTCAAGCATAACGTGAAAATTTGTTTTATTTTTTGTGCTTTCAAATAAAGGTATCGCATAGTGAAAACGTGTGTTCCACGTGCGTTGTGTGTCGTGTTATGATTTTTAAATAGCTAACGCGTGCGCGATAATTAAACGTGGAAACTTATAGCACGACAATTAGTAGCACTGTCTACGTGCATGCTCTATTTATATATGAATATATATCGTCTTTTTCGGCGTTTCTTGAAAAATAATATTGACTTGTATACGTAAAATGCTGCTGTTGTCTTATATGCATACGAACGTTCATAAACATTTCCAAAATTAAAAGTCTTTATAAAAGCCGTTACTGGAATAGATTATGTGTACACGCTTACATAAGTAGTTCTTTCGATGGATACCAACAAGGCACTGTGGTCGAACACAAATGATCGATTGGAAGACGGAACTCGTACAACAAATTTTAAAAAAATACTTTACGTATTACACTTACTTCTTTATTACAAATGCATCATATAATTTGTCAGTCAGTATGTTAGTGGTCGCACCTAACGTTGAAATTGTGATATTAACAAATACATCGGTTTATCATGATGGTTGATCTAATACTGCAATGATGATACGCCTATGGTTATTAAAATTATTATAAATTTTGTGTCTTCTATTTAAATAAAATTCATTTGAGCCGTATCGAAGTTTCTCATAAATCTACATCGCGTATCGATAATTGGCAAAGTTCTTTCAATTTAAGATAAATCAGGATAACTTACCGCTGTTGCGAAATGTGTTAATGATCATTATTTCGTTACTTTGATCGTTAATTCGATTTTGAATACAATTTAAACCAGCAAGCGCTGAATTTAGGAGCTCGATCTTCTGTAAATTTCAAATAATTCTATGTTACATACATTTTCGTAAAAATAAAGAATTTGTTCGTAGACAGAGTATGCTGAAAAAAACATATAGGTTTTTTTTTATCGATATTATTTTAATTTTGTTTAAATTATTAGAATTCTATGAAATCTGGAGAATATAAAAACTGAAAACAAAGTTTGGATTATACAAAAATCGACGAATAATGCATTATTCAAAGGCAGGTTCTTATGCAATCACAAGCGTTATTTGGTTACTGCCTATTTAGCACCTTGTATCCAAATAATTTCATTTAATATATGTTGAATCAGAATCATTGGCAAAAGATGTATGACACTAAAGATACGTTATTAGAGTGCACACGATTCGCATATTGACAAAACGTAAAATGCTCAAAGTGCTATGTATCTGAAAGTATGACTGTATCTGCTGATTTTTCTTCTTCTGTAGACAAAAGCGGCGTAACAACCTGCATATTAACAGATATGTACAGTGGATAGGTTAACTTTTTATCTAAGCACATCACTTGTTTCTGAAACAAAGAACGTCATGATTTTACTAATATTTTAATGAGACTCATGAAAAATATCTATGTAGGCATTTAATTAAACTTACGTCCTCATTTTTGTGAAGCATTATCATTACCATTCCTGAAGTTTGAATATGCTTGACTTGTCTTTGTTCGTCCAATGAAATTAAACACACCCTGAAATAAATTTCATCTTGATCAATGAGTTGATTCAATGCTGATTGAAGTATAGTGTCAGTCACTCACTTCAAAATGATGTTGTGTTTGTTATGAGTGGCTTTGATATGATCAGTCTCCAGTCTGTGATTTCTCTTGATCCGCAATGTAGTAGAATCAAGGCATACAACTAAATCTAATCCAAAGTGAAATGCTGTCCACCGCCAAATATGTTCTCCAAGTTTTTCCACACATCTTCCACAGCGAAAGCATTCGCGTGCAAATTCCTCTTCACTCATTTGTTTTGGACTATAACATTTAAGTGACAATAAATTGTTTCAGTAAAGCATTTTAAAAAAAATAAGTAATTTGCGACATATATTATTTGCAAAATTTATTCAAAAGTAATATCAGATTATATACCTAAATATGGTGTATAAGCATTGAAGTAGGTATGTGATGAGAGCATGGGCCACGTGTCTGGGACATTTGTAAGAAGGGAAGAGGAAATAAGGAATGATCTTCATCAACCTAAGCATAGGTCAAGAACTGATTTGTAAGAGCTTATGGCTGTATATCTTACCCTCTATCCTTGTTTGCATCAATTCTCAGCAAATGTAACCATTGTTCTTTATATGCATTATGCAACCACTCATGTGGTATTAAATGATCGCTGTATAAAATTTTGACATCTTGGTCATGTAAGAGTAAATGTTTCATTCTTAATGCTTTAAAAGGCGCTGCAAATTGATTACCCTCTTCCGTTGATAGAAAGGGTTCTGACCACTTGCGATTTTTAAAATATTCATCAATTTGCAATGTTTCCTCACGATTGTGTATATGAACAAACAACCTACAAAATTATCATGAATTAAGATTATTAAGATCACCATATATATCATAATTTGATATTATGTTAAAAGCATACTTTGGTACATACCACACTCGTAACATCATATAAATGCAAAATTCTGTTTGCATGGCTACTAAATCGGGACTTGCAATTAATTCTGTCATTAAATCAGGGTTTATTTCCTTTAAAAAGGTAGGATGTAAGCAGCCATAACCCAATAGATTGACTTCCAACCAACGCTTTGCTGCTGCCTTGACTACAGGTACGCCGTAGGAAACAGCAGCGTTATAATATGGTACAACTGTTTTGATATTTGTCGTTTCCACCATAATGTCAGTGCATTGGTCTATCAGTCCTTGTAATTGAAATAAAGTTGATGTTGCCAAAATGGAGATTACATCTTTTGGTTCCAAACTCACTTCATCTTGATAAAAAGAACCCAGAACAGTCAGGAGAGCTGTAACAAATAATTTATTCATACTTTAAAGAATAAAATGGAATATATGAAATCATAGGATTAAAAATCTTACAGTCTAATGTAATATTAGGATCTGCAATTTCAACCCTAATTATTGATTCATTCGCTTCTTTCCATGATCCTGAAAACATACTAGCAAAGTATGGGCTCTGAAAAAAACATTTCTTCCATATTATCTTTTCAATGTATAAAACCTTTGCCAAAGACACATTCGCAAATAATCTATTTTCACCTGACTGATATAAACTTTGTGCAGCCTCCATGCTCTCCCTAACATGAATACAGTTATGTCGCTACCTTTCTCCTCTTGAAACAATGTCTTATAAATGTATTGTGCAGTGGTCAATAATTTTCTTCTGAAAATACAAGAAGTAAAATAAAGTGTAAAAATTCAAATATATATTACAAGGCTTACTATAAATGAAAATCACCAATCGGCATGATTTTACATAATAATTAAACCCCAATCAATTTACATCGAACCGCTAGGTATGAAAAAAAGCATGTCTTACTTTTTCGGCGTTTGAAGTGTGCGGTCGATGTATTCAGATTCCGAATCAAAATCATCCTCCTCGATGCATTTACGTTTACGACCACCGTAAACTGAATGCACCGCAGTATTTGACATGGTCGCAATTGTACTCACGTAGTTTCCCATTTTACATACCCTTAGAGACAGAGAAGAATTTTATAACCAATTTTTGATAAACTTGCGTCGAGCCTCGGCATTGTTTTCAATGCAGAGAATCGTGGGCTCGTCACAGTGTGCAGCACGATATAGAAATGAAAATGTGTTCGTGGATTGTACATGCATGAGGTGTATATAGTATGTAAACATCTGACGTAACGAAGTATGACAGACACGAGAATGCCACGGACACTTTCCATTTGTAGCCGCGCATTGTGCATCGCTTGCTGTGTGATTGGACGATTCTTTTCGTGCAAGCGAAATTGGCCAATAAATCTTGACCATAAAAGGTCGATTGTTAATCACCCTTCTACGCTGTCACCCTACAATGCCTGATGTTTATCGGTGTCTGCAGTATAACGGTGATCTCATTTGATGCAATGATTTTCGCTGAATTATGCAAAAAAGAATTGGCGTAAGACAAGTTATTTCGAGCTAGGTTAGAACGTGGAAAAGTGAAAACGTTTGTTAGCCCACGTGGTGGTAGGGACAAGAACGGACCAATCGTTCAACGACTGATAAAAGAGTTTAAGAAAAGAACGTTACTGATTGGCTTATCATTCAAATTCTAAAACACAATATACCGAAATGCAGTTGTATCTTTAGTTTCGAGTTAATGTTGATCGTAGGAGTGCCTTCTGTTATAGAGGGCTATCACCTAAGTTTCTGTACGATCCTGTAAATCATTGACATTAGAAGAACTTTAAAATTGTGTACTTTACACACACGTGGCTTCAAAACCGATGGTGTGATGTACGTGCATGTACATGGTGCATAGTTTCATACGCGCAATTTCAATACTCTGCACGTTATGATTTGTAAGATTTTATTACATATGATTAAACACGGTGTTTTATGCAGAAACACTAGAGTCAAGAATAAGAGTTATCAGTTATATAGTGCGTATTGTACAAATTGAGTTGAGCCTGATATGCAATGCTCTGATTCTGATCTCTCGTAACTGCGTTACGGTTTGAAGAATGGAAAGGTATCGAGTGAACAAAGAATTTTTTGGTTTGTGCTGTGTACAGTAGAAATAAGAAGAAGTTTAACGGATGTTTGACCAACTGAACCATCTACAAAATAACGCTGGAATGATGTGAAACTCTTAATGAATCTAGCATAACCTCGTTAAGAATTGACGCAAGCGGTGATAAACTATCGATTCTACATTGCTAAGCAAAACTAGAAAATTATTTTCAAGACTGTATTTGATATTTTTGGCTCCTTAAGGTACGTGTTTTATACCAAGTGTGCTTTAATGTGTATTTGTTGCAAGTCCTATTATTCGCGCCCTTTAGACAGTTATGTTATGTCTGTCAATCAAACCTCACAAATCATAGTTTCTCGGAATATTTGTTTCGTATTTTAACTACAATCGTGTGTACTTTATTAGTATTTTATTTTCAGTATTCCATGTTTATGATAATCACTTTTTGTAACTACATCCTTTTTCATATCATGTAAACAAAACATTTTAATATTTACATGTCCATATGAAAAATGTTAATATCATGATTAGTTTTCTGCTAAACGTTGTGAATAGTATATGCAAAATTGTTTATTTACATATATTATATATGTAAATTATTTTTTCAGTGTATAGATTGATAATTGTATGAAATAGGACTGTGTAAAATTCCTGTTTAGATGGAGAATACAGAAAACCTACAATTAATTGCAACAACATCCCATTCTCAACATCATGATAAGAGGATCACTAGAAGAGCCAAATTAGGCACGAAACAAATAGTCATTGGCAATCCAGAAATGTTTAACGAAATGATAAATAAGCAATCAAATAATGTTTCAAAAAAATGTAAAAATGTACAACATTCAAAACTTATTCAAGATAAGCTTGTAACTTTGGCGATATGCAAACCTCTTTCGGTATGCCTTACACGATTATCGGACACATACGTGAAAAGACTAGTAAATAAGAGCACAAAATCAAAGCGTAAAAAAAGACGTGGGCTTTGGCGACGTGGTGTACCAGATGGCATAAGGAAAAAAGCCAAATTGAAGGCAGTAAAGTCTCAAGTAGTTATAGGTAAAGATCATAAAGATGAAGAAAATGTTGAAAGTGTGGTATTACCAGTAGATAACACAACGGTACAATTTGATCGTGATAATACATTGAGCTGTGATGTACTAAGCGATGAAAGAAGCTTGACGTCCACAGCAAAGACGATACCTTCATCGTCGATAGAAACTGTTAAAAGTGGCGAAATGTCTGGTAATAATGAGGATTTAGCATGTGATACAATGCACAATCCCCAGCAAGATATTTTTCATGCAAAACAGAGATGTATGGAGAGCCAAGATGCAGAATACCCAAGTAGATCAATCCAACACAAAGATGAGTATTCGAATAAATGGAAGTTTAAAAGAAAAAGAGATTTTGACGTGGTACCAAATGCTGAAAAAGAAAAACAGTCTATAATTATTCCTAAAAAACGTAGAAGGAAAGCAGAAACTACAGGAAAAAGTGACACTGTCAGAAGATTAACTAAATTTAGTAATAGAAGAATAATACACAGGCATAAGGATAAGATTTATTCTTATAACAGAAAACTTCTTCTTATGGAACCAAAAATATGTTTAACAAGATTGGAACATATAGATGATGATTCGCTTATTAAAAAATGGAAGCTAGAAAAATTAAAATCTATGTCTGTAAACATGTCTGATGATTGTTCAAAATCAACTGGCACTATGAATGACTTTTTGGATCTGAATAGAATAGCCATTGCAGAAAGACTTGAGAATACTAAAGAGCTTGAAAATATCATAGACAATAGAAATATTCAAAATGTTCAAAATATGCATGGAATAAATTATGTTGAAGATGTTGAGGGTCTTGAAGAGAGAGAATTTGTATCAAAAGAAACTTGTAATTCTAATGTACAAGAAAGAGATTGTACAAAAATTACCAAAACTTTAGTACGAAACGCTGTGAGTGAAATACCGAATGTAGAAGCAAATATATTAACAATGGACACTACTTCACCCTCAGACAATGAATTAATAAATAAACACAAATTGTTCAAGAACCCTAAAGTACTTCTTATTAGTTTAAAATCTTTTGACTTTCTTTTAAAAAAGCATTATTCTTCGTTTGAAGTTCAAACTTTAATGGATAAATATATGGACTATTTAGTCAAGTTATCGCCATGCTTGTCTTCTTTGTATGGATCAACACATTATAAAAGATTAGTAGAGGAGGCACCAAGTGCCATTACAGAATCAAATGATGTTTATCCACAAAGCCAGTTAAACCTGTTACAAAGTACAAGAGAATTAAACTGTTCTTTACAAGATAATGCAATAGAAATGGAAAATATACCTTGTCAGGAGGAAGATAATGAGAAGCAGGTGTCATCTCATGATGAGACATCTCTGCAAATTCTCTCAGAAGAGAAGAAAACTGCGGCAAATTCAAATTTAAATAACAATGCAAATCAAAGGAGCATCAAAGAATTTGTGATGTGTAAAAAAACGCAGGATTCGCCTATTTCAAAAACAGCAGCGACGAGCCCTGTAGAAAAACAAAATTCAAACAGATCTGTACAGAAACAGAATGAAACAGCGCAAAAGAATCTATTAGAAATATGGCGAAATGCTTTTTGTTCTCAAAAATCTCTAGAAGTATCCTATGAGAACTCTAAGGCATGCAATAGTACATGGTCTATCCCGGAATATACTGAAAAATCTGAGCAACTTGCAACAGAATCTTCTCCTAAGCAATTTAACATTGCACCCAACAAAAGTCTTATGGGACTGCCAAGACCCACACTTCAGTCTTCCAGTATATCCACAACATCATCCGCAAAACCACCTCTTAGCAAGTTTTCACGGTTTTCAAGTGATAGTTCTGTATCAAGAAAATCTACAACAATATCTCAGCGTGATTCCTCAGCAAAATCCATGACCAATAATGAATCTGAGGTGTCTTCCAAGGAAATTCCTTTACAGCACCTCTCTCTGGAAGAAACGGCTGACCACAGTTCGTTTTATGACGACGACTCCAGAGAATTGGTTATTGACGAAAATCCTCCAGACAGCACATACATGGATGAGAATACGTCTGAAGTTACTGCAGACAAGACTTTGAGGAAAGATTGTAATGCTGGCAACCTCACAGTAAAAAGTTCAATTGCAAATCGTGATAAGGAGAAGCAGGAGAATCCTGATAAGCCATTCAATGAGTCTCATAACTCTAAAAACAAGAACAAACGAAACGTTGCCAATGAAATTAGGCACAAAACAGATGGTTTAACCAAAAAATCGTGGAAGAAGCACAATGACAAGTTTAAGTCGAAGAGCACGAAACACCAGCACAAGCAGAAAATTGTATCATTAGAAAATGTACTCGATGATAAATCTACAAGCATGAACATGACATTGAAATCGCCACAATCCAATGTTGGTGAAAAAATGACAGGTATCGATAAGCAGAATAGCGAAGATTTAATCGACAGTTCAACCGAGCAGTCTTCTAAAATTTCTTCTCCGTGCAACATAAATGAATCTGCAAATCAGCGCAAGTCTAAACCAATAAAGATTCGTATATATAAGGGCAAGTCTATGATCGTAAAGGAGGTGAAGCAAACCGAAAAATTACCGTCACCCAGTGAAAGTCAGAATCCAAAAGAGATTCGTGCTATGTATAAATGCGTCGTGTGTGATTTTAAGTCCGATAATTTTAATGATTTGCAGCTACATATGCTGAAACTACCGTGCAATGACATCCTCCTTCCAAATGGTTCGAACGAAACTTGCGCTAAGACGGCCGAAACATCGGACGAGGCAGCATCAACAACAAATTCTACCGATGCGAAATCCAAAAAAGACGACTTGCATAGCTTGGTTTCGCAAGAGAAGCAAAAAACGACAATGGTAGATGACTGTCAAAAACCGTCGATCAACAATGAGGGTGTCAAGAGCAATGATGCATCTACATCGAGCGAATGTTCATCGAAGTCGCAAGAAGGAACAAGCAAGCAAAAGAAGTCAGACACTACGAAACTACCTCGTCGCAAACGTACGGAATGCTACTCCACGAGTTTAGTGTGCAATATTTGTTCAAAAGCCTACAACACGAAGATAGATCTGGCTAATCATATCTACAAGCATACGGAAATCGAATTGCAGCAGGCATATCAGGCTGCTAAGATAAAGCTAATCAAGGAGAGACTCGAGTGCGCCAAAGCACTCTTGAAAGAGTCCAAAAAAGATAAGGAATCTCGTACAGGATCTACGACAGAAAATCCTATTAAGGAGAACCAAAAGACTGATAAGGAAGCAGAACAGAAGAAAACTGACAAAGAAGAAGTTTGCCCAACCGAACCAGAGGTAATGAACAAGAATAGAACAAGCTTGGAGCAGCAAAAGGACATGGATGGATCAGATTCGACAGCAGTGAGAGACGAGGAAACAACGCCAGAAGAGCGATTGGAACAAATCAAAAATCACGAAACTAGTGCAGAAAGCTCAAAAATGGACAATATTACGAGCCAGATTGAATCTGATGCCGATCAGCAAGTAAACAACTGTCAAGAGACTGAGATGCTATCGTCGAGTATGACGAGTAGCGAAGATGTTAGCGTTCCTCCCCAAATCACGAAGCCCATCACAATTTGCGAGTGCCATAACAAAGAAGTTACCATAGAAAATTGCCTGCGAATAGAGATAGTGCTATTGTGCCACGTGTGCCAGGTCTTGTTTCGTCGCATGGAGTGTTTGGAGACGCATTATCGTAGAGCCGAGGGAGCAATCTGCAACAAGAATCGACGCCACGGCAGGTCGCCAAAATTGTTCTGCACAAACTGTCGCGTGATCTTCGGCTCGATTCTCGAGGTGCGCCAACACCTCGAGATGCACGCCCGACGAAATCGCACTGGCGTGACAGACTTCCGTTGCAACATCTGCAAGGTGATCTTCATCGGCATCGGTTCCCTCTTCTACGTTCACTGGTCATGCCACGTGAAGGATCCTTTCTTCCTGGCGAGCAAACTGTCCTTTCCCAAGTCTTCGATAGTGGACGCGAAATATTTCAAGACCTACAATCCCAGTGACAAGTCGGATGAAGTCTATATACAGGTGGCTGAGCACATTTGCCGGGTGTGCAAGATGCCTTTTGGCCTGAGCGAGGAACTGGAGAAGCACGAGCGAATGTGTGGGAATTACAAAGAATTGGCGGTCGCTACCAAAGACACTGACATTGGACGATCGACCAAAGAGACTCATGCGGTTCCTGACGTACGTCTCATATGCGCTCTGTGCAACGCGATCTTCTTTGAAAAATCGTTGTTCGAACGGCACGCCAGGCTGAACCATAATCAGTATTCAAATCCTCAGTATATATGTGTGGCTCTAACGGCTGTGAAAAAAGTCTACATATGCAACGTCTGCGCTAGCGTGCAGGAAAGCGTAGCGGATCTGGAGGAACACTGGTCGAAGCACCGGCAGATGAACTTCACCTGCGTAGAATGCGAGAAGCACTGTGACACCTTGGAATCTTTTGTGGAACACACGAAGGAGCACAATGACAAGGGTGAGAAGCGCGAACCACCGACCTGCAGGGTAGCCTACCGTGACACGAAGTTCATTTGCACGACCTGCGGATGGACCCTCTCATCGGAGACGCTCCTACGCGAGCACCTACTCCTCCATCCGCAGAATCTGTCGACCATCAGATTACGGCTTGATGCAGTGAATGAGCAACAAGACAGCGGTGAAAAAAACCATCCTGTATCAAGTGTTCAGGAGACATCGATTAATATTGAAGATGCTCCTCTGGCGGACAAGGCTCTTTCGAATTTGTCTAATTTGGCAACAAAAACTCCTGGCATTCTTGCGCTGGTACAGTCCGGAAGGGAAGGTTCTTCCGTTTCGGATTATGAGGTAATAGTCTTAGACGAGTCTTCCACAGAATTGCAATCGTCGAAAACTGATCGTGAGACTGATGCTGAGGAAATAAAGAAAAGGCAGAACAAAGATTCTAGCAAACCTATTGGTCCAGGGAGCACTGGAGGGAGAGAATCGACGTGGGAAGAAATGTTGACAAACATGTCTGTGCATACGAAAAATGACAGCGAAAGAGCGGAGGAAGAAGGGAATAACGGGGATAAAGAAATTACGTTGCACGATGACGGAGAGGTCATAAAGGTGATAGAAGCAAACAGAGTGGACAATACGCAAGAATGTCGGAAGAACACGTCTTCTTTGAAAGAAACGGAGACAGAAAATGATATGCATATTTTGCATACAAGTACTTCTGAGAGATGCGATAATAATCAACAAAATGATGCTGATAAAGAAGCACCCGACTACTTGCACGTTACTCCAACTCAGAACGAAGAAATCTTGAAGAAACCATCGACAAACACGGTAAATACGAGTGAAGAGGAAACAGAAGATTCTAGATTTGCATTAAAGAATTTATCGGAAAACATCGCAGATTCATTGGCGTCTTCCATGAACCAGGTGGCGATCGAACCTAAAAAAGTATTTCTGAGGGTGAAAACTTTAGCAGAGCTGACAGGTGGAACGCCAGAGTACGCGTGCCAGATGTGTAGCTTGAGCTTCGATTCGATGGACAAACTAAAGCAGCATTCTGCTATACACGATAAAGATCCCAGTGAGGCTATAAACATGCAGTACACACCAGTCACGTCTTGTTTGGTATCAACAGCAGCGACAACGGATACTATCTCGGATGCTACAAATTCAACGCAAAGCGTTTTGCAACCACCTACATTCGATGTCTCAAACGGAAATCCGCAGAACGAGCAACATCCAACTTGGCACGTTTGCCACAGCAATCCTTCCAGTCCTGTTAAGCCTCAGAATCTACCTGCACCTTTAGCTCCGCAAAATCAAGGGGAAAATTCCAGCAGTAACACGATTACATCCCCGCAATCAACCGCCATTCTACCAATCTCGCTTTCCTTGCCGCCACTGTGTCCAATCTTTCGCGATGCGGAACCGTGCACTGGTGAACAGGATAACACCGTGACGTCTCAACAGTCCTCTACGGCAGACGTGTGCGTCTCAAATGCAACCACGAACGCCAGTTCTTCCTCAAATCTGACTTCGTTGGTTGTCTCAAGCACAGAAACGAGTAAGTACAACTGCGCGGTTTGTCCCGAATTTCATTGCAACACCATATCGGAATTCTTATTGCACGAGCACACAGTGGAACACGAAACGCGGAAGCGATCAGTTCAGATAGTGAGACTTAAGGTAGTACAACCCTCGACCTCGAATGTAACTTCGAATACCACGAATCTCAGCAACGTCACGATGAGTACGGTGCCAGCTTCCGCAAAGCCTCGTGTTGTCGACACCAATCGACCATCGAGCGCAGAACAAATACAAAATCGTGGTGGCGTGATTCAGAACATGACTCCTAGTACTTATCGCTATCGTCATATAGTACCAGCCAACAACGGAGGTACGCAGCAAGGGCAGCATCTTCGACCAACGGCCACGCCGAATTCTAACTCTATGAACCAAGCGAGGATGCCCCAGGTATTGAGATATCCGGTCTGGTTTCCGCCACCTAATAGGCCAACACTTCCTTTGCCGCCTCCTTATACACCACGGCCCGAACATCGGCCACCTCAACCTACACAAGAGGCTCCTCCTGCCAGTTTCTTAGTATTGAGGGACTCTGCCATATCCGTTAATCATGGTACCGCGAATACGACTCCCATGATCAGTGCACCTCAATCAAACGCTGCTTATAGGATGGTTTATACACCGATTCGTTCAACAACGCCTCCTGTTCAACCTCCCCCGCTGTACGTCTTGGCTCAGAACTATCAGTTTACCTGTCCATACTGCCGGAACAACCCGTATTTCGCCACTGAAGAGCTCCTGCGCAATCACTTTGACATGCAGCATAACTTCCCCTGTGACATATGCGGGCAACGCATGTTCAACAACAATGATCTGGCGGTCCATAGAATTACGCACGAGATAATCTGGGAGGCAAACGCGTTTCAGAATAGGAATAACTGATCGAGTGATAAGACACGAAGATTGAGTTCATTGTTTGCCTCTAAGGTCCGCGGATAACTCTTAAATCCTCCGCACTCTAACTGGAGAGTCATTTTAATTTTATATAAACACCGTACCTTATAGTCCTCCCAAGAGCTTCCCGGGGAAGACTCCGATTAAAACTTGCTACCAAGTTCTTTGTCCTGTATTTCTGTATTATTATTTTTATTCATTGTTGACATACACGTTTTCATGAAACTGCGTACTCTTGGTACATCCGTTTCGTAGAACGTAGTAGATTCGATCGTTACGCCACGTATACGCGCGTATGATTGTACATCCTATCTTTTTTTTATATTATGCCTATAAACCGCCATATACATACATTATAGGCTTATTATGAGAATTGTAATACGAATATTTTATAACGTATTTTAAGTTGCGTTTATTATTAGACCAATAATCGCATCTTAGTCATCGTGATTTAATTTGAATCCGGCTTGGATCACATAGTATCGTATATTTAATTAAGCGCAACGCGGCGCATTGTGTCGTTATAATTTTTCATTTGATACCTCGTACGTTGCTTTAGACACGTATGAACAGTGCAAAATGGTTATATATAGATACCACAAATGATAATGTTGCACGCAAAAGCTTGTGAATCATACATTGAGCAGTTAAAATACTCCAAAACGATAATTGCTTAATGTACTCAAGTCAGAAGATAGTTGTTCCGTTTTTAAATATTTTGATAATGAACACTACCCTTAAATTATAAAATAATAATGTAAAATATACCTGAACTTGCTCGTCGAAAGCTTTAGATACCGAAATGACGAGCATAATGAACTTTATGACAAAAAAATGCGAGATTTAATGTATAAACGATGCAAATGACCTTAACATGCCGATTTCTAAGATACTGACGGATTGTTGCTTTTCAATAAACATTATTCTTATCATGTACGCTTGTCTCCTTTATTCGGCACTTTGAGCGATTCTTTTTACAGCGATAATTATCTTATTCGTCGCAAACAAGATAGTTACGTGTAACGACGTAAACGATAGGTACGAATAGCGAGAAATAATTTGAGACCGTTATACATATTGATTTACTCAAAAAGTAATGATGGAATGAATTCTTCATCAAAGGGAATGATAAATGGTGAAGTAGAATTTGTCAGACTTAGTCGCTGATACATATAGCAATCTTTTTCTTAAATTCGGTCGACCTGTCTTATCGTAATGAACGGTTCTTAATTTAAGGCAAGCTTACCTATATTCCGCTTACCGGATGCCAATCTACTACGTGAGATCGATATTCAACGGATCATCAAATGGGGCATCCAATTTCGCGGACATACCTATATCATACATATTATTCTACACTTTGGCACGTAATTCACGTAACACAATGTACAATTGTGTCTTGACTCGAAGAAAAGAGAAACGAAAATCTATCGCGCTTTTTATCGCATAATACGTTGTACATGTATGAAGCTATATATTATCGGAAGTACTTATCGTAAAACCTACCATGGTCGCAACTATGTATACAGTAACGCAGTTCCTATTATTGATGTTCTACGTATAAAACTTAATCTGCTATAGTGGCCTCGTTGACATTATCTATTGGCGATTATTGGTACTGATAAATCATGATTGAATAAAAAGAAAATGTATAGAATCGTGTAGCGATATGAATTGTTCTTCGGTGTAGCAAAGCGTTGCATACACAAAAAAGGTTCAAACTTTAATGCGGGATCAGTGGTTTGCGAAAAGCGGATTCTTCCGTCAAGTGAAAAGTACATAGTGCGACCATCCCATTAATCGTATCTTAAAGATTAAGTATCACTACGAAAGACCCTACGGTCTTTCACGAGGTTATCCTCCAGGAGCCGATCGTTAAATCTTGATTCCTCGTTTAAAAGTTTAGTAATACTGATATAGGTCTTCGACGTTTATCCCATGCTTATAATGCTCCCCTTTCGTCGGTTATACGAAAGTGCGGCTAACGTGGCATCGTGTACTCAGAAAGACGACGATTCGGACTCTTATGGAGTAGGGTGGAGGGCGGGATTGGAGGTGTGAGTTTTGAATAAACGTTTGAGGAAGATGAGACCTCGCTTTACGTGAAGTGGTGTACCTAGATTACATCTTTACGGCGTCAATTGTAGCGATATCCATTTACCCTAATAAATTTCCTCGTTACTTGGTATTGAGCATACGGAGATTGGCGACGATCGTCCCCGTTTTCGTTACACCGTCTAATCGGGGACGCCCGCATCCGTAACTACTTGTATTATAATCCTACAGAACTAACGTGTTATCGGTGGAAAAATATCGTATTTTATCGTCGGAATATCATAAATTTGCACGTAATACATTGGACGTTCTCTAATCAGCAGCTCGATCTTCCTTGCCAAAGTACATGAAGGTAGACTCGTCTGGTAATGTAAGTACCTCTGCTCGCTGACGATTTTCCAAGAAAAATCGACGCCGGCCAGCAGAATTTTTTCTCCGTCATTTTCACTTTTCCTGGCGAATATTGCATTAATTTGTGGGGGCGATTAATAAACGCGTATATAATCGTTTTTTTTTTTTTGGCAACGAGAGAACGGAGTGTATTTCTTCCGGTAGGGAAGCTCACGCTGCTGTTTTCTCTTTTATTTTCACGACTACGCATACCAACTGATTCTTTCTTACTCGTTATATTGGACGCTGACAGTGGTAGGCGCGTACATCGCTTTTAAATACTACCACCTAATTGTCTCGTACTTTCCGTATAAGTAGCTAATGCTTATACCGTAATCTTAATGTTTTGCAAACGCGCATAAGAATTGTATATACGTTCGTGTGCACGTGTACGAAACGAAATTCGTTACTTTATATTCACATGGAGAATCGGCCAAATTCTCGCGTGGGATACCACAGAGATCGGTCGTCCTACCTATCTAATGCCATTTAAAAGATGACCTCTCCTTCGTGATTTTTATACAAAATTAATCACTTTGTAAAACTATTGGTTCCATAACGATTTCAGTCTGAAGGGGAGATGAGGGACTAGAAAACGTTTAGTCTCTTATCAATTATACAAATACATAACAGATGATACATCTGCCTTTGAGCTATCCTGTCGGTGGTAAAAACCTTAAAATGGGATAAGAAATAACTAATAACGCTACGTGGACTATCTAATACAATGTCCTCAATAAATATACTAATACTTTGTTGTTGCATCGTCACGAAATCATGCTGTCGACAAGGATTTACCATTAAACGACGATGACTTCAGTGCTTAAGTACAGTGATGTTTATGTCTTTCCATATAACAAAACTACTCTTCAGATAATTCATCCCTTTCAAAGACTCTTCAACGTGATATCAGCATTTAAAAACCTACGATACGCTAAGTTAAATACCAAAGCAGTCGAAGAACGATGGTAATTGTACCCAATCGCTTCCCTATTTAATGCCTAGTATTAACAGAAACGAACAGACATACTCATCCCAAAAGACCCGACTACATCACCCTACGACATGAATAATATCAGCCTATTTCACACGCGCATAGAAAAAATTCCTTAGCTATAGAAACGATACTCCTGAAAAAAATTAATACAGGCAGTGTCAAAGTGTCATCCACGATCTAGCAAAAAAAGAAAGCTATCTTTGCCAACTCAAAAACATTCGATTGTCCCCGATTTTCGTTCTCCATAGACTGTAATTCTTTTAAAATCTGCTAACCGCCTCGTCATCGGTCATGAAGTAATTGGAATTCTTCACGGCCGAATTATACATGTTATATGTGGGACTGCAGACGACCAAGCTGGTTGCACAGCCGCCCAGCTCTTTCTCGTTCGTTATCGATGAATGACGGGCAATAGTGCTCGTTCTTCTCTCCTTCTTTGCCAAAGTCATGCGGCAGTCTTCAGGGCGGAGAGGCATCGAGGGATACGTCGGTTGCCTGGCCAAAGTCGTTAAGGCTCGATCTCCCGTGTCATTAAAACTGCGCAAACGTTTGAAGATATAAAACGGAGGAGATTATCGACTGACATGTTCATGGAGGAGAACAAGAAAGGTGGTTGCTTGTTTGTTGGGTTTTCAGTGCCAGCTGCTAAGACCATTGAACCTAGGTATTAACACTGAAACTGTGTCAAAGGGCTCAAAATAACGGAGCACCAACATCTCATGTAAATAAAAAAAATTCATGATATTCTCTTTGTTCCCCTTTCTTTTCATAAACATTTGAGATATGTTTCAATACGTTGGTCTAATGTTAACGTGGATTACGAACTATCAGAACTACAATGTACAGATCCCACGGAAAATGATGAGCAAGAGAATCGTTTGTTTCGATATGATATATGCGACATTGTTTTCGGAAGTCAATTAGTATGAAGTCAGATAGTTAAATTAAGTTAAACCGTTTCAAAGTATTACTTTAATATCAATATTAATATAATATGCAAGAGTAATAGAAAAGGAATATTTTGAATAGTATCAGCGAAAACCAAGAAATTCTCTTCGTATCTTGGCTGTTATAATATATCCTTTTTCAGCTAGTTCTAATTAATTTAAACTGCAAAAACCGTTAGTGCGGATTTTTCTAGTTAAATTCGCTCTTTTGCAAATCAAATACTTTTACATATATATTACCTTTAAAAACATTAGATAATGTTAAAGAAGACACACTCTAGTTTTTCTACCAACATATTGTCCAATGTTGAACCCTATCAAAGAAGTCTTTTCCAAAATCAAGTTTAGTGCAAGAAATATGTTAGCTAATCCATTAAATCGGCAAAATTTAGCAAATGTAATTAACAATTCTGTTGGAATTGTTACATTTTTAATTTTATGTTACATAACAATTATAGAATTATTGAATTATCTGCACACAGTTTTCATACATACTACCTTCATTTCCATATGTAATTATATAATTGTATGAATTATAATAAAATTTTTTATTTCTTACTATGTAATTAACACTATTGCATGTTTTTTAAATATCGTATATATGTAAAAGTACTTGATTTGCAAAAGGGCAAATTTAATTTGAAAAACCTGTAAAATACAATATGTGTGTCATATGTAGGTGCTAGGTCATGGCTTCCAATCATCCTTTATAGATACCTGTGATGCCTGACGATACCTCTCTTGATCCTGCAATGCTCATTCCCAGCTTGTCCCTCCGGTGCTGTACCATGCGTTTTACATGCCTCTACTCCCATAGGAACCGGAGACAGAGAGCCTGGGCCGTAGGAGCCACTGCTCTGTCTCCTATCCAGAATGTGGACAAGCTCCACCGACGGTGTCGGTGAAAAGGTGCCCTAGGGATACGCGATATCGAAGGTCTTTTTCGTACGAACGTTCAAGAACTACATCTTTCCATAAATTGTATCCCATAAAAGAACGGCCGTGACGTTAAAGCGCCTTCCCATCGGACGTCGTTATAAAATCGGCAAAAATAAAATAAACGCAGCACAATCAAATTTCGCCCTCCCCTATATCAGGCTAAACCCTCCTTCGGTCCTACTTAAAGAATAACCGTGTTTGGAATTGAATACACGCTTGTTAAAAAAAAAAAGGGTGGATTTAATTGGATAACAATACAAATTCAAATAAAATACAACATAAATTGATTAAAAAAGCAAAAACCGTGATACATGAAGGTGAGGAACAAGCACCGCGCATCCTCCATTTTGTTTTCTTTTTCTCTACACAGACGATACATCGAGGTCGCTCACCTGCAAGGACGGCCTCCTCAGTGTACCACCCTCCATACCGACCAACTTTACACCCTTCACATTTTTCTTCACGCCTATCGTCGTTAGCATGCTCTCCGGTGCGTTCTGGTTGAACTCCATGTTGCTCCTGTCGATGATACTGATCCTCTCGTTGTCTCGTTGAGTCTTCTCGGTGACAGGCGGGTCGCAGCCTATTTTGGCATAAGGGGGACCCGTCGTCATAGGCGTAGCGACCGGTGTATTCGGATTGGCGGGGATGTTGCTCATGTTCGCATTGGCGGTATTCGTGGATGCGGCCGTACGATCGGTCGTCAACATGGGCTGGCCCAACAATATCCCTCGCAAGTTTCGAACCCCGAGAATCTGACCGCTTCTGCATCCTTCACTAGTCGATATTGGCGCGTACTGATGATTAGCCGTTGGCGTGTGTCTACCCGTGATGGATGAAGAGGTGTGCATGGAATTTCGCAGGGTCTGCAGATTCTGCAGACTCTGGTTCGCCCTTTGCACGACCGTGCCGACGTTGTTCACTTTCGACCCTTCGTTATTGTACATGTCGGCCGTGGTGGGTCCGTTACCACCGGCCCGGCTGATTATGTCTTCTACCGAATTCGTGGTCGTTCTCTCGCCATCGTAAGCGACCGTTCCGATGCCGTCGCAGGAATCTATACCGGACGTTGATTTCTGTGAAATGTATCGGGCAGATGCAGCATTTTCTTGTTGTTGTCTTTTTTTTTATTTGTTATTCGGGAAGCAAGTGTAAGAGATAGAGATAGATAGCGATAAGGAGATATCACGGAAATTGTAGTGAGGAGAGTCGCGAGGCGTCAGAGAGCACGAAAAGATTGCAGAGGCACGGTTTATTAAAATATGTTATTGTTCTCATTTATGTCCTTCTTTAGTAAAACCTCTTGTACAAGTTATAAACTAGGGCGAATTAGTGGTGGAAAAGGCCGGTGATTTAAATTCAGGTCATTTAAACTTATTCGGAGGCTTAAGATAGTCCTAGATTTTCTTACGTGATCGAAAAATTTGGTACACCGTATAACCGTCTAGTTTTGTTATAAATGTGAGTGAAGGGAGTTCGGAAGAAGCTTTGATTTTCGTGCAAATAAATGTTGAAACTCCTTACGTTTACAGACGAAGTATCCATCAAAGCTGCTCCCGAGCTGCTTTGCACCACCCCCGATTGATCCTTCGATTTTCCAGGAGAGTATACGCTCAATACATCGCAACATTGTGGAAAATATCCCTTTCCAAGGAGATTTCGCGTAAAAAAACTTGTGATGATCTGTGCGAAAAGAGCTGCTATCATAGCACCAGTACGAAAAGGGAATTTCTGTGTTTGCGTAGCGTGGTCATAGAACGGATACTCGATCAATGGCGGTATGCCCAATCCTTTCTCTCCTCCTGAAACGTTACATTAAATGTATAGAACCATTCGAAGAGGCATATATCTAGTATTAATAAAAGTATTGATAAATATTTATGAACAGAAGAGGCAACAAAGACAAAATAAATAGACGCATCTGTAAACTCTGAGTAATAAATTTGAAGAATAGAGAGATTCAGGTAGTTGCACGTACTGTTAAGTATGTGCGAAGTACAATAATGTTTGATTGTATTAAATAAAAAACTTTAAATCGACCAACCGAAACTCACCAGCTACGCGTAAAGTAACGGCGATCAAATATCCAGCGAGACACCCATAAGTGTCAACTAAAGAAGGCCAGTGGATGACAGTTAGCAATTGCGGAAACAGCACGACATAGACGAGATCCGAGCACAAGTACCTTTGAGATTAATCATTCGTACGGTTACGTAATAAAATTTTTGCGATTGAAATCTATGAAAGACTCCATAATAAAATGCTCTAAACTCACGATAAATAATAAACGCTACCAACGGTCAGGGCGACAGCAGTAGAAAGTACGGACACTATTATTACGGAGATTCGTAGAATCCAATTTAACTCCCTTTCAGATGCCTGCAAGGAAATAAAGACATTATACGTATCTTTATAATCAGCATCTTTGATAAGGACACGTATTAATTCGGATACAAACCTTGGGTCTCAGTGTAAGTCTGTAAACATTTCTGGAGAACATCGAGCTGCTGGCAAGTATACTAGAGTCCGCTGATGACATCACGGCAGCCGAAATTGCTCCCAAACCTTAGTAAATGAAGAGAAATGAAACATCAATTCGTTCCTATGACGCGCATGTAATTTTGAAATTTCTATACGTTTCAATATACAGACTTACCTACGAAAGAGACCCATGGAGGTGTTAGATATCTGAGCACCATTGGTAATGCGGCATTTCCATCGTCGGTCGAAATCGTTTTGTTAAAGCCTTCGACCAACGACCAATCCGTAGCACGGGCGACGACACCGATCAAGGCCGACGGTACAGCGAGTATTAGACAGCCAAACATAGATGCTATCGAGAGAGTTGTAGCAACATTCGTACCTCGAATACTTAAGACCCGTTGAAAATAACCCTAAATAAATAGAACAAAGCGATACATGAATTAATTGTAATTTACGAAAATGATGATGTTGATAGAAGATATTCTCCGCGCCATTTTTATGTGGTGCTGTTACTTCGTTTTTGCGTAAGACGTAAATGTACCATTAACATCAACGTGAAAATGTAATAAAAAGTGCATGATGCTTTTTAATAAACATTACATGTGTATATGCGTAGATATATACACACGCTGATTTTCTTCCTATGATGACAGTGTTTACTAATTCAATGAATCGATTTAATTACCTGCCAAGGTATACCGCCAAATACCAACAGTAACATTCCGTCTATCCACTGTCCCAAATCTTCGTTCTTTATCTCTCCTAGCCAATCTTGCGTCGACAAATTGTTTTCGAAGGACACCGCAGGATGTAGAATGGAGAATGGGGCGGCAATTCCTAAGCCTAGCATAATGCAAGCTAACTGCAGTGCGTCGGTGCATGCTACCGAATATAGTCCGCCGAAGACAGTGTATCTGCAATCAAAATGTTGCACCTTAATTGCGTAAAGCTTTGGCTACAGCATGCAATTATTACAAAGATAATGTATCGAACAATAACTAATCTTTGATCATAAGCAACTTGCAAGACACATATCTCGAAATGTGCTCTGTTCCTTAAAACGTTAAAACAATAACTGAAAGATTGGAAAGCAGAAAGTATCATAAACACATTATAAATGATAAACTATTTTGCATTAGATACGCACCACGTGCAATTCATATACGACGTACGCTGCATGATCAACGATTGTATTAATATCCAAGGTCTCGAAACAATTTAAACGATATTTTGACAACATACTCCGATCCTCAACCTATTTACCATTGTCCCTTATTTGGGACGCTCGTTTTTTATTTATTTCTACTTAAGCAGCGGAACTTTTAATTTCGATTATTCTACCTAAACGTCGTACTGACTGCTATAAAAGTTAGAAACTCAATAAAAATATATTTTCTCTAATTAGCTTACTGTTATTAATTGATTAATGTATTTTTTTAGGTTTGCACTTGGTTTTGGCATATGATAGGTTTAAAAAATAAAGTAAGAATGAGTATCAGGAGAAGGGGCTCCGTTATGTATGAAATTCGGTGTCATTTCGTAGTCCGTCACTTACATAGCTGCCAAAAGCGCGGATGCACAGACGCTTATATTTGGATCGACACCAGCAACAACGGCCAGTGAGCTTCCTAAGGCCCTCAAAACGGCGCCGCACCAAAACAAATCGCCGCAGAGCGCCGGGAGAAAGAGCAAACCGCCCACGCTGGATCCATACCTCTCTTGAAAAGGATCTAACATGGTCACGTACTCGGCCTTCCTCATCGGCCGCACGAATAATGCCGCACCTGCAAACGCACGTTTAACATCCCCCGTTCATTAATTCGCCGTCTCGTTTAACGTTTTAACTGCTACGTTGCTTAATTATGGATAAAGATGTTGCGAAAAAAACCTTTCCAGAAGAGGATAATCGGTATCATTTTTACAAACAGTGACCGTAAAAATTGATGCTATCGTAAAAATTGAGTAATTGTTTAAAGGAGGCATATTTATACGTTCATGAAATAATTCATTTTAAGAAAAGCAGGATTATAACTGACCTATGATTGGTTTATTATCTAATATACCTCAATGAATTCGATAAAGAGAAGATATAACACAAAAGTTAGAACATACATTTGAGAACTTCTTTTTTAGCACATTAGATATAAATACGGTTGAATTCGTTTTCCCAGAATATATTCTCTATATTGTATTCTAATCAAATTCTAGTTCAAATTGACGTATTAAAAACTTGTGATCTGTATTGAACAAAAAATCCGGAGGTCTATTTCAGTTCTCAAAACGATGCAATCACGACGTATTATTACATTCTAAAGACACGAAAATATTTCCAATAAGAAATGATTCGAGATTTTAGCGTGATTTATTCTGAATTTAGGTTGGAATTAGCGATGACTCGTGCGTCGTCGATTATAAGTTCGGTAAAATTTGCGTGGCAGTCAACGTGTTAATCCAGATCTGTCTCTTAACGCAATCAGCCAACGTACCAAAGAGTAGACTCAGGCTATAGCCGATAGGTACTTGACACCAGGCCAAACCTTTTGTAAACATAGCTTCGGCCGTTCCATTGACGAAGGCACCGCCGACCCAGGTAGCTGCATATAAAGTGTGCAATTTGAAACGTTACTTATTCTGTTATATTATATATAAAAATCATAATAAACTGGTAAAGAGGGAGAGATATGAAGATATATCGAATTTGCATATTTTTTCTGCTTTGTCAGATATTCTTTTAAATAAATTGGATCAGCACTTTATCTCCCTCCGGTGAAAAAATTGTTTCAAAGGAAATAACGTAATCGAAAAGAAAAATGATGTAATTATAGCATATTAGAAATGTATTTATAATTGAATAGAATGCATTGAGGAAAAATGCATGTAGACTTTCGGTACAGCTATTTTTTAATGTGTGCATACGCACGTGCCGTTTGCGTACGTTAGTTCATAGATAGACGCATCGAGGGGAGGCGACAGATTAAGCGGCTTCATTCAGACGGAAGAAGGTCTTCGAACGATTACCTTTTTTCACGAGTATCGCGCGCTCGTAGCCCTGCTATTTTCGCGGATTCGGGCAAACAAAACGATGGATTCGGCTGGAAAATATCCGCGTATCGGCGCAGGGTGGAACGAGAATAGAGGCGTACGGCCCTTATCTAGCGGCGCGCAGTGCCAAAAAAAAAAAGAAAGACCGAACGTGACATTTTCAATAGGCGCTGCATCCCCGATTTAACACCAGAACTACCGATCCCTTTCCCAGACATATTGAAGTACATCCCATACATGTTCAAAATAACAGGAGGACAGAGGAAATATGTCGATAAATCAATACGATCGTCTTAATGCCGCAAGAAGGAGTACGAAGGATTGTTATAAAAGTTGGACTATTTCTCTAAGAAACGAATGAGCAATCGTGGGCATCTTTGTGGACAACACGTGCCAAATCGAACTTCTCGTTGTGGTTGAATATTCTCTGAATATCGGCCAACGCGGTGCGCCGCATGCGAATACCAAAACGCGTGCCTACACCCTTGCAGGCATGTCGGTTCATTCAGTGAGCGAAAGACAGAAGTAGGCGGACAGAGGAAAACGCGAAACTTACTCCGCCGTCGCATTTCCCAAGCCATATTTTCCGGAGTGTTCATTAAGGTAATGGAGGATAGAAATGCCGCAATATGATTTTCACGTGAAAGTAGAACGCGCCGCGGATGCGATATACAGAGGAGACGTTGACAGGAGAACGCGGCGAAGGCGTACAAGCGCGCTGGAATATAAACCCAATAAAAACCAAACATTGAACAATGCCTCTTAAACGGAACGAACGAGCGAGAAGCGTATTTAACGAGGAAATAAAAGATTCCACCGATGTGTGCCATTGGGTGCGTTCAATAATGCCCTATTGATGGGCACGTACGCGGTATAACGAAAAGCGGCAAGGAAATATCGATTTTTCTTCGCGTTCAATAGGTTCATCAGGTATCTCGGAGTCGCTTGCATGAAAAAAGTGGACTGGATGGAAAATCAATGTGAAAAGTAGGAGGACATATATGTCAAATGTGCGCGCGTCCGAAGAAAGCTTTAGAAGTAAATACGATGTATGGATGTTTAAACAATGGTTGTCAATTTCTGGAACGATCTCTTAACCCAGCTCCCCTTGTACTCCGCAGAGCGTAAAGCCATTACCGCGCAACCTACATGTACTTACCAACGAGCGTGAAAACGCCTAGTAATGGGCCGAGGCCCCGATTTGCTAAAATCATATCATCTTGACCTTGCTGCGCTTTTTTCCTCTTCGAAGCCGCGGCCCAAACACCCACAGCCAGTACGGCAATGTAAAACACGATCACGCCAACCACCCCTATTACGTATACGCCCATTCTTGCGCACGTTTATTCTCCTCCTGACTTCGTACGATCAAGTAACCATCTGTAATTTAACCAATGAGTCGTTAAACAAATTAAATGCATCTCTGAGAAAAAAATCTGTTATCGCCTCTCCCCTTCCCATCGAACGTCCAGAGCACGATATGGCTTACACACTCTGGCTAATCTAAAAACTGTAGATTCCCAATTCTTAAATAAAACTGCGTTTGCAGAGTCATTATATAAAGACCTATAGAAAAACCTATACTGTTTCAATTGCTTATGTAAGATAAGCAAACAAGAGGCCTGGGATAAACAAGAAAAGAATTTGGGAAATTATGTAAGTTCATACTAATTATACAAATATAGATAGAAATGCTGTTAACTCTTTACGTGTCCCACATTAGAGGGATGTTCTATTATATATGACATCGTTGAACGCATTCACCTTGTACAATCAACGAACAACAGATCAAAGAAAGATTTTTGACGTATTCGTTATTTAAAGAATATGAAAATTTAATGACATATGATAATCCAAGGGAAATAATGCAAAGAAAAATGTGGAAGACAGTATGTCGGTGAGCGCAAGGTGCAACGTTCGAGGCGCGCCAGAGTAGAAGATAAAAGTTAAAGCTAGGTAAACCGACCAAACGGTGGATGAGCTAATCGACCGCGGCAATTGCAGTGTAGATTAAAATTCAAGTGTGCCCTAGATATCGAACAGGATGGGTCGCCAGGTCATGACCCGGACGGTGTACTCACGTAAAGTTCAGGCGATCCTGTGAGATCCTCTCGCCCGGCATTATTAATTCGTTCGGAGCGGCTTTTTTGGTTGTCTGTAAAGGGAACGTTTAGTATACGTAGAAATGTGTGCCTATAAAATGTAATGGCTTACAAATAGTTTTCGCTCAAAAACCGATAAAACACTTCTGAATGAATGGTAGAAAATGGGTACATCGCGTTTTTCACTTGCAATACTCAACGGCAATCCTATAAGACATTGAGAAAACGCATCGATCAAGGAATATCCTTCTTATACCGGTCACTCGAACAACCCAAAAGGAAAATGTTGCATTGGATTGTGCAAACTTGTATTTCTTATTCCCATTCTTGCAACAGAGGCAATGAATAATTTTCCTATAATGACTCTGTGGTAGATAATCCCTTTTTAACCCTTTTTCTCTCCATTACTTTTGTGTCTCGCTCTTTATCGTCCCCTATTCTACCTCTTTGTAAATAAATCAATGAGGGTTATCGAAACATGTGTATACTCGCATTATTAGTGCCACAAAGTTTTGCGCTTCAAAGGACGAGTGCAGTTCAAAGTAAAAAATATCGTTCTAACGAGGTAAACATGTCTTCCGCGGTAAATCTACTTCTAGGGTCAACGATTAAAAACTATATTTTCGGCGAAGTGTCAATAAAAAGTGGAGTTTGAACCGAGGACGAAACCAGTTAAAAAACGAATATAATTAAGATCACTTAAGGTATTCTAAAGGCCAAAATGGAAATGAAACGCGATACTTAGGACCCTTGCTGAGTTCCGCTTCATGTTAGATTACTTGAAAGAGTTATCAATCGTTTAAGAATTTGAGAGCAGGATATAGTCAATTGTAGGTGTTGTTATTGAGGAGGGAGAAGGATAAAAAGAGCAAGAGAGACAAAGCCGGAGGAGAGAGATTATATTTACTAGAGTGGAGCTGAGTACGTTCAAAAAGGTACGGATAATCCCAAATTGCACGATCGATTTATAGATATTTAAAATTGCGGAAGACGTGAAAAAAAAAATTGGGATTATCACGAGTTGGCGATAATTAAATCGCGATAATAGAAGATTCTTAATATAATTGCGATTAACTTTATCGATTATCTCACGGCCGTTGATGTTATATTTAATACAGGTTATTACATACTTCATGTTCGAAGATCAAGGTTGCATTGCACGCGGATCTCTTAGAGCAGCGTATAAAAATTCTTTAACAGATTTCCACACATCAAGGGGAATCTATTTATAGGGTTGCTTATTAATCCAGATTTAATATAAAAAACCTTAAAAGTGAATGTAACCTGGTGGAACCAAGAACAAATGTTTACCTTTACTTTTAAGATGCTACACTTCAACCATTTTGATGTATTGTCTATGAACAAATTTAAATTACGTAATAACAGTCATAGGATCGATATGCAGCATGAAATCCAATAAACGTATCTCAGCCTCAAATAACGTAGTTGACATGTCGTCGTGATATTCACCGCGTCACAAAACTCATCTACAGTTCACAATAAACAATAATACCACACCGAACTCAGAAAGCTCATCCAACTGCGCGAGTCAATATTTAACTATAATAACAAGTGGCAATAAACATCGAACGTCTTCCAAAGAGAATCCCTTCACCGTGTTTAGGACATACACCGTAAAAATAATAGGGGTATCGCTTAAACAGCCATCTGCCTAACCACGTTACTCAGCGGTAACATCACCAAGTACGGGATCAAAAGCAATCCTTACGAATACGTCAGATCGAATACACTTCCTGTCAGTCACCGAAAATCGTATAAATCCGACGATGGCGACTTACCGTGTCCCCGAACTTGGAACACGCCTCTTACGCAAAAACCCCCATGTTGTTCTCTCGCCCAGGGCTTTCCTCTGGCTTTACCGATGGAAACTCGGAAGTAGCAGTTTAAAGGGATGAACGGTGTACGATTTCGAGGCTGGCCCAACGCGGAAGGTGATACGTTCAGCGAACGAAAGAAAATTGGCTCCTCTCGCAGCACGCGGATACTTTTAACGACGACGAGGCGTACGCGCACGGGCAGTGACAGAGAGGAGCCAGGCGTACGACTGAATCTCCTCCGGATTCAGCATCCCGCACGGCTGACACGCTCTGCGCGCTGGACCGCCACCTTGCCAGGGGTCGTAGTCGGGCGAGCGAGTGGGCAGGGGGGAGGGGGTTAGAGTGAGGCAGAGAGAGAGGAGGACGACGGTTCGTGGAGGCAAAGGATGGCGATGGGTGCAAAGAAAAGAAGGACAGTGGCGAGAAGGAGATGGCGACAGGAAAGGGAAAAGGGTGTTCATCGTGGGGGTGAACGAAGGCGGTACTGCGAGCACGGAAAAAGAAGGTAAAGAGATGCGTGAGAGGAGATGTGAGAGGAGGCGGGTAGGCACACGCGCAGAAACATAGATCGGGTGGCCTTTCGGCGAAAGATACGCCCTCGTGGTCATGTATTTATTTAGCATAATATGCGCTCATTTGCGAGGGCGGGGAGAAAAGGAGGGTGGCGGTCAGGCGGCTTGGACGGAGATAAACGCAGGAAGAGGTGAACGAGCGTATCGTAGCGTAAAATACGGTGGCAACGTCCCGGAGAGTATGTAGGAAGGGCGGTGGGGATGGGGAAGGACTCGGTGGATATAAAGTGTAAATACGGAAAGCGCGGTTGGCGATTATCGCAGAAAATATTGAGGAAGGATTGCGGAGGGATGTAGATGCGGTTTGATGAATAAGGTGACGTGCCTAATTGGACAAAGTTGGAGGAAAGAATACGTGAAAAAGCGGGTGGAGTTGTTTAAAACTAGGAAAGGCTCGGCGGAGGATAGGTCCGTACTGAAGTGAAAGAAGGAGTTGAGGGGTACGAAAACGGCAGACGGAGAGTAAGCGTACGCGAACAGGGCGAAAAGTGAGAGAAAGAGAGGCCGAAGAGTAGAGAAGGAGGAGAGAAGGAGACAAAGATGGGGAAGGAGAAAGATGGAGTGAGTGGCGGGGAGGAGAGAGGGAGAGATCCACGTGCAGGGGGCAACCGTATTGATTTGTTCGCGCAAACTCCTGGCCCTTAGGTTTCCTCCGCAACTGGAGCTCGTCCCCTCTTCAATTTCCCTCTCCTCGAGCGCCGTGCTCCATTCGCAGCTTCCAAATACTCGCCGCCGACGAAAGTGCTTCACCAGGTTCGGTTATGACCCTGGTCATCGTCCTCCCCGCACTCATAAAAACAAACTCACTTATTCGTATATTGACACGACAATTTTAGTCTTGCGTAACGTCAGCATGTGGACCAATTGGGAGGTGAGGGTACGTGATATACGTCAAAGGAAATTGTTCAAAGTAGCCTATTAAATGCAAACGCGATCTTAATCGTCCCTATTACGCCATATCCATTTCAACGTAATTTTTCTCGCCTACGAGATAATTTGAATGAGCCGCCTTTCAACCGTGGACCGTCATTCGGAATGACTTCCTCCTGAGAAGTATATAGATGTAATGGGATAATGCTTCAGCATGTTTAGCGAAATAGATTCGAAAATGCCTTGCCTTGTCCAATTATCGGTTGGCGGGTTCCGTAAACCGATTTGTTGCAAAGCTGTAATTGATAACGAGATCGGTTTGGCAGAAGCGCCAGTGGTAGTTGGAAGTTAAGAGGCAATTAAATACTGAAGAGAGATCGAGCAGGGACAAGTGGCTGAAGAGAAGTTCATGGGAAATGTTACATCGAACGAAATGAAAAAGCAGGTGAGGGGAAGGAGCGAAACAGTGGATTAGGACGATGACGCGCAGACCATGGATCGACAGTGGGCAAAGGTCACTAACCGGCGGTCTTTCAGATTATTCACCGATGCACGGGCTGTGTTCTAAAATATTTGAGACGCTTAATGTTTTGTATACTGGATGTAAAGCCGATCGAGTTATATTGAAATTATGTAGTTGGATAACCGTGAAAAAGCAGGCTAACTTAAATATATGTTTACAACAAAAATTTAACGAACGTTGATATTGATTATCAAAGCAGTTCTCATAAAAAGAAATACAGTTAGATTTATTTAAATCTTGCTCGCCAGTGGCAAGAGATTGAGAATCCCTGGCAGAGGAATATAGAAATGAATGAGAAAGGGAGGAAGATAGGAGAATTACAAACGGATGAATGGACGATACTTTCACGGAACGCTGAAGTAAAAAAAATAAAGAGCTTCCTTTCGCACGAAATAAAATATTTCCATTTTTTCTCTCTGCGAATTAAATTTCGGTAACAAACGCGCTTACAACAGGATCCTTAAATTATCCCCAAATTTGTACGGAGCTGAATTTAATGAAAAACATGAAAATACCATATACAGAATAGAAGGGCTTTATTTATTACAGTACACGAATCGTGTATACTATAAAGTGTCCATTTATCTCCGACAAAAGAAGGAAACGAGTATAAAAACGCGCATTGAGCGTTATCGTTTAATCGTTAATAACGATAATAGTACAAGTTGACTATAGTCAAACGTGTTCGATTGTACCAAAGTCGATAAATAGATCATTATCCAAGGATAGTTTACCCGTTAGTCTTATATTCCGTAAGTATGACGTATGAGTTACTGTAACTTTACTCAAAAGTTGTCAGTAACATTAAGTACGTATCAGTCCGAAGAATTTCACTTAGTCCTAAGTTGACTTCTGGCTAACAAAACATTGAACAAAAATTGAAAATTTATGAAATGTATTTTAGATGCGACAAGTCATCGATATGCGCCGCCCAAAAGACTAGACAGTAAAATGATCGACACTGATATTGGTCGAAATCAGAGGTACAGCGAGCAAAAGAGAACAATTCTGTCAGTCATCTCTACATTAATTTCTTTCTATTTCTTCCTTAAGTAAAGATCTCTGATAAGCATCGATGTCACGGACGGGACTTGTTTTTGTTCGTGTCGCGACACATCATATTCATCGTAAGACTTATATTCAGTGGCAACTTTGCGAGCAGTTATGGTTAGTATTTTTAATAAATCTGTCGTCGCCGCATACTGGTTTATTATATCACAGAGGCACTGTATATACCAAGTTCCTTCTTTGGTATCCCTCCACGATACGAAACCTGAAATAAAAAATATTATCCACCTACCAGTCTATTGATGTAACAATTGATACAAATCATAATCCATGATTCACGTGTTATTAAATGAATATTACATTAAAAATAAACAGTACTTTATATAAATATAATATATAATGTATAAAACCAATTTAATGCTTTAAATCGATATATTATCGTATTTACCTTGTACTGTACTATGAGCGATTAAAAAATCTGCGTGTGTAGGTATTTTGTAAGATGCAACGGAGTCCGTTTCCGTTTTTTCTGTACTACGACGTAAAATGGTTCCACCATCTAATTGATCGCCCCTGCAGGCCTGAAAGAAGATACCTGGCCGATTAAAATATTTTCTAGTAGTAAGAACAATGAAGAGAAATTTCTTACGTGAAAGAAGAAGAGTTTCGGCTTGCCAGCAAGAGTTTTACATTTGTCGGCAGTAAACGGTTTCCAAATATGATCATATTTGTAAGCGACATCCTTAGCCCATATTAAATCGTTACTCAAACCGTGAGTCAGTATAAAAATACAAATGCAGTCGTTCTCCGTATGATCCTCTTCACTCACTAAAGAGAATATTATAACTGTTTAAAGTATCCTATTATTTTTTTTATGAGAATCGCCATAAGTTTAGAAATACGCACAGAAAAATCAAGGTACACTTACGCTCGGTAATTTTCACTATAATATCGTTATGTGTTAAATTATTTAGAATCTCAACCATGAATCCAAGATTTCTGAAGGTGTCTTCTATTCTTCGTGCATCGGCGGTAGAACCGTCCCGATTAGGAAATCCGGTGTGAAATATTTCATGATTGAAAACAATACATTTGCCACGGTTTTTATGGTTCATGTTGTAAATTACAGCATCCTTCTCTACTGACATCGATGCGGTTACAGGGGTCGCGACTCTTAATAGAATACAACAAACATTGCAATGTTTGAATATTAACGTAAAAAGTCATATGGTACATAATTTGGTAGAGAAATATCTTTCAGTTTAACTTGAATACACATGGATACCTACGAAATAATCTATTGAAAACTTCTTCATTCTTGAGAGGATTAATGTAACAACGTCGATGTATAGAAAAACAAAACGAAGAATACAGATAATTCGGTGTACTTTCTATAATAAGAGGCGCAACTAGCTTAGTACCTTCCGCGGGTATCATCGTCGGCGACAGCTTTATGCACATAAGCATCCGTAGCATCAGCCCGTTTCGATGTCGTACCCGTCCGACGAAATCTCGACGAATCTAACGCATTAGAATAACCGTGATCCAGCGAGCCCTAAAGAGACCAAATGATTTTTTAAAATCCCTTTTCAATCAAATTGGAACAAACATTCCCGTTGTTCTTAAAAGGATCTATTTTATTCTTTCCGATTCGGAATACTAATATGCTTCAGTAATGTACAACTCTCAAAGCAAAGTTTGTTTAACACAGTGAAAATAAAAAAACGCATTAACGTCGAAACGTACATATAATTATGGAAGCCTTGGATGTCAAAGAAACACTTTGTATTAATATCGTGCCCTTTCTCAAGTATTGCAAGAATAACAATTGATTCTGTAAATATTCCAGGACGCACCTCTACCGTCGAGTCAGATTTGGTCTGTCTTGGTATGTAATGTCCGGACGAGATAAAAGCATCAGTCAAACCAGCGGAATCTATCACAGAGTTCGTCCTACGTTTGGTATTGTCAGAAGGTGTCACAGGCGGAAGTACGTTGTCGTCGATGACGTCATCGTCCCCTACCTGAAATCATCGAGTCTAGAAACGAACTCTTGCAATTCACAGGAATATACGAAGAAAGTGCTTGGAATTTCATCGAATACCAATCGTGATTCCTCTGTAATGGATGAATCGTCAGTCGGTGACTGATTATCTACTAATGATAAGCGCCAAATAGCTTCATTATCTGTCTATGCGGATTTTCTGCTCGATAGCGGAATATGGGATTGATTTTCACGGAATATTATAGGGATTAATTAAGTCAATCTATCTATTTCGATTGTATATATATATATATATATATATCGCTTCTCTGCAAACGTGTAAAAAGCCAGTTTTTATATGCGCATTATGTTAAACATGAATTACTCATCTCGATATCAAAAGCACGACCGATTGTCACGTACGCCCCGTTGAAATGAATTTTATCGTATTACCTTGCGATATCCTTCGTATTTTCTTTTTGGCATTTTTATAAAATCGTCGGTGCACTCATTTCATTGTTAGACCTTGATTTTAATCACGTTGAGCAAGATAAAATTTCTTTTCTACTGGAGATTGAAGCTTGAAGCTCGAACGATTGGAAACCCCCTTCTTATATAAATTACGGCAAGCCACGATATACGTTTAGGTACGCTAACGTTATTAAATACAGATGTCATGCACGCTGGCCGTGTAAACGGAAATGTTTCGGGTCACCATCGAATATAATCATTGAAAGTGGCACCTAAAAATTTTAATTATCACGGCGCTTAATTTTTACCGTGCTCTACGTCATTGACTTACGGTGACAAATAGAATAATTTAAATATTACGCATTATAAACACGGAGGACTAACATAATTAATAAAAAATAATTATAACACAATATTCCACGAATGCACACCATTCAACAACGTAATACTCTTATTCTTCAGCCAGTTGCATTGTCTTTGTTATGCTCGCACCGCTAAACTCTCAAAACCACTTTTTGCGTGGAGAGGCTAATCTCGGCCAAATATTTTTACGTCCAATTATAAAACGTGTATAACAAAAAATCATTAAAAAAAGAAAAACTATCGATCGATCTTTGATCAAAAATCGCTATCGTACGATAAAACCCGTATACTACAATGGCCAACCCTTTTCTCCCTGCAATTTTTCTACTGCTGAAAATATATTTATCGTGATCGATTTCTTTCCCCAATCCTTTTCTTCCCGCTTGATTCTTTTTCGTTGCTCCAGTATAATGCCGCGAAAGGAGTAAATTTGTTGATTTACCTCCGTTTCGTGTTGGCTGCCCGGCGTGATAGGCGAATCCATATCGTCGTCGGTTTTGGCCGGAGACAAGGCTGGACGGCACTCTACTCTACGAAACACTTTCGATGATAGATAGGCGATTGTCGAACGAGTGAACGAAACGAAGCAGAGCAGAAGGGCGAGCATAGCTTCTCACCCAATAGGTGATCGCCTAAGACAACTCGGCGCTTGATTATCAAACTTTGTGGTATAAGCTACACCACGGCACGCTACGCGTCCGGCTTATCAGTCATTATCATGACCGATTTTTATCTCACACGTCGCCTAGCACAGACTGACCGTCGAAGTTTCCTATATGCGGTTAACCGCCGCTCGTATTACAAGGATCTATAAGGATGTGTGACCCGTGTGATAATATGGTGTTGGGTAGCAATCTCACAAAGGTCGTCGCGCAAATAGATTTATCCGTATTTCCATATTTTTCAGTAGGACACTATAAAGGTCGCGCACAGGACATACTGTGCTTATCTGACGAAAACATTCGTTTTTTATTCGATTCACGATGGTTGTGAGTTTTATCGATAATTTGCATTGCACAATATAGCAAGATACAAAAAGCAAATTACATGTAATAAAAATAGAATCAATTATTCCTGTACTTGCTTTTAATCGTGCCATAATTTGAATTGCGTGATTATGATTTTTTTTTACATAATGAAGTAAGAATACAGTATGTGCGTTATAATTTAAACATATTTTTGTAAGATATGGGAAATATAAAATATAAGGTAGTGGCCTAGAGGAGCAATGAAGTGGAACACTAGGTTTTTCTTAACATAAATGTATTTCTTCTATGCCGGCTTAAACTTCACTCTTCTTCCCGACTCTTCACACTAGACTGTCCAAATTTGACTGTTCTCGCGGTGTCTGCACACACGCACACACACACACACACACTTTCACATGATCGAGGGCCTAGGACACTTTAAATTCCTGTGTGCCTTGTATATATTTTCTTACGGCACAATAAACAGCTTCTAAGACTGCGTTATTCTTAAAATAGATTATTTCTATCCTACACTCGGCGCTTCTGATCCTTACTCTTACATTTTTTACCGTTTCTCATAAATATTACAGCACATATCTTTGCTAACGTAGTGGAAAACTGAAGAAACATGCAAAACAATTCGAATAGTATTGTGCACGAGTTTCAACATTGACGTTAAATATTTTGGGGCGTATGCTGTGTTATTGAAACCTTATCCGACGGGAAGATATATTTAGAAAAACAAAACATTCTTTGTATTATAATTATCTTGTATAGTATACACTGTAGAGTATACAAGAAAGAGAATAGGTAATGCATAACAGGTATCTTGATGCATATTGGTCTTTATAAATGACTACGATCATTTGCGTGTGCCTCCATTCCATCTTTAATATTACTTGAAATTTCGTGTACGACGCCTATATTTTGAAAATATTAATTTTTCTACCACTATTTTCCGTACGGTTAAAATGTTTTATTACAATCAAGACATTCGCCAAATATTCGTCTGCTATGACAAAACGAAATTTCCGGCAAATCCGTAATGCCCAACTTTTCACCAGGCACTGCTGCCCGGCATTCCGTTAGAAATATTGTGGCTACGCCACTGTATGCACGGGGATTACCGGGAGTTTCTTATACGTCATGCTGTGAAGGCTCCGTTGACATTCGACAGTTATCTTCTAGTCTGCATCAAGTTCGGCGGGTTTGCCTGCTACATTTAAACCTACCGCCTAATTTCTAAATCCCTGGCCAGTCGGATAACGATTTGGCTCACGGATATTGAAAGTGCAGCTACCTTGCTTTGGAGTTTATCTGCGCATCTTAGCAAAAAATTGCGTATCAGGTATGAAGGGAAGCGAATTTGAATACACTTCGTTACCTAGATCTTAAAATTTGGGCGCCGATTGGATTTTGCTGGTAAATATTATTACCATTTTATAACTTGTAACGGTTTTACCGTAATCAGACAGATAGATTAGATATTTTTGTGCAGTCAGCAGTTGCAATGGTCGTAATCTTATATGGGTTATAGCCGCTTTATTTATACTTGATTATTTCATTTCTTTTTATAATAGTATACAGTTATCGATTCTTCTAGAATATCCTACGAAAATAGAGCTTATATGAAGCAAAAAAATGTCTACAAATCTAACCAATAGACGAATTGTCCTTGACATGCAGAACGTTTTTGATTTTTGAGTATGTACAAATAATAACGTGTACTATTTTGTGGTTCTTCTTTAGGTTGAAAACAGATTCTGATTTATTTTTATAGTAATTTCTCACATTACAGCGGCAATAAATAAGCTCTGAATAGATTATATACATAGTATTTACTTCACAAATGTAATTTTGCAAAGCAGCATTTCTTCAAGCGATAAGATGACTGTTGGAGTGTCAAATATGAATCCATGTTTGGATCCAAATGCAACCCTTGGCATAGATCAAGCATGTCTTAGTATCTGGAATAAGTATAACTACAATGTGGAATTCTATTCCAGACCATCAGAATGTCATTTGGTATGTATTTTGAACAATAGTTTCGAAGAATCATGTCTTTGAACAAGAATAGGAAAATTTAATCAAACAGTCTAAGCATAAAATATATTTGTATTTAGTGTGATGGAGAGCCACCAACTATGTTACTTGCAAATCACAATACAACACTTGTAATTTCAACAAAATATCCCTTACATGTATATTACAAAGCAGCATATGTGTACTGTCAGTAAGTGTATTATTTTTATGATTATGTATTTATTAAAGTAATATCTACAAATGTGAATTGTGTGTCATTCTTACATAATAATCTGCTCTCATAAGGACTAATTTAAAATATTTGTTTATAGTACAACATATACTTTTAATGAACATGGTAGCTATGGTTGGAATATCTCCCAAGAAGACCTATGTTCAGATTTCTATATTCTGCGGACAGCAAACAATATTTATCTTCGTAAGTTTAGTTTTCCCACAAATTTATTTATAGCAAAGAAATATGCATATGTTGATTTATCTACTTTTTAATTTAACATAAATAAATAACAGTATACACAAAAATTATTAAAATATATGTTTTGCAGCAATTCTGATTGCTTTCATGGTACTGATTTTAACGGGAATTTCAGCATCGATTTTTAATATTCTTTTACGATTAATAAAGAGAAAACTTTCCACAGAAAATGTTCTTGATGTGAGTAGAGATTTTTGAGCTTAATAAATTAAACCACTTATACTTTGCACAGTGTGTCATGGTTCATATTATGACCTTTTTTTAGGATTTAGACAGACTTCAAGAAACTGATTCGACAACACATCCTGTGATTCGAACAACCAAAGCCAGTACTAGAATTCGATCTGTTGATACATTCCGAGGGTAAGTTTTGAGTTTACACACATAAATATTGCTTCATTGAGAAATATAAATAAATTTACTGATATCAAATATTGTATCGAATTATTTAAAATCTATTTCAGAATTGCTATATTACTCATGATATTTGTTAATAACAAAGGTGGTGGATATGTCTTCTTTAACCATAGTGCGTGGAATGGACTTACAGTAGCCGATCTCGTACTTCCTTGGTAAATTTCTACTCATATTTTTTACTAAAACAGAATGACTTTTAAAGATAAATGCGCATGTGTTTAATAAATTTTAGGTTTGCGTGGATTATGGGGTTAACAATAACAATATCGAAACGAGCCGAACTCCGTGTAACGACATCACGTCTAAAAAGTATTTTACGAGGTTTACAACGATCAATCATTCTGATACTTCTTGGAGTGATGTTAAATTCCATCCACAACAATTCATTATCATCTTTACGTTTCACTGGAGTGCTTCAAATGCTTGGCGTTTCGTACTTTATTTGTGCTACTATCGAAACCATTTTCATGAAAGCCCATTCCCAGGTTTGTCTTTATTTCTGCATATTGTACATGATTGTATATAAGAATAAAATAAATGTATTAGTGTAAACTAATAATCTCTTAGGATGACTTGTTGCAGTTTGGAAGATTTTCGATACTGCGAGATATTTTGGACAGCTGGCCACAGTGGATTTTTGTATTAAGCACTATGACTTTACATATATTGATAACATTCCTTCTCCCTGTTCCAAACTGTCCAACCAGATATTTAGGACCTGGAGGTTACGAACACTTTAACCGATTCCCAAACTGCACAGGAGGAGCGGCAGGTTATATAGACAGACTTGTTTTCGGAAATCACATGTATTTTCACAAGGAAAATGCAGTCTATGGACCCATTCTTCCTCATGATCCAGAAGGTATATCATAATATATACTAATTTTAATTGTTATATATAGAGTCCAACCCTTTTACTTGCATCTTAATACAGTTAGTTTGTTTGTATCTTACATTCTGTTAATAACCAACTATGAACTTATTTACAGGAATAATGAACACAATATCTATTATATTTCTGGTATACATGGGCGTTCATGCAGGCAAAATTTTAATGCTTTATTACCAATGCAGTTCTAGAGTGATTCGATGGCTATTATGGGCTGCAGTTACAGTAGGAGAAATTTTATTATAACACGAAAATTACATTTTATATTATACTATATAGATATTATATTTATTCAGGGTATTACTGCTGGAATTTTGTGTAATTTCTCTAAAGAGGAAGGAGTAATACCAGTCAGCAAAAAAATGATGTCGTTATCATTCATACTAACTGTATCCAGTTTTGCATTCATACTTTATGCTTTTCTTTATATTATAATTGATTACAAACAATATTGGAATGGTACACCATTCATTTACGCAGGTATGGTTTATTACAGATTCTATACTTCTCAACAACAAAAATCAAAAATAATTTTTTTTTCGTTTAATTAGGCACAAATCCAATAGTTCTTTACGTTGGACATATTATGACTATGGGTCTATTTCCATGGGCATGGAAATTAACTCATGCAACACACGCCTCCTTATTGGCAATGAATATATGGACGACAGTACTGTGGATGTTAATAGGATGGTGGCTCTATGTAAAAGACATTATCATAACTCTATGATTCTAAGCTAACATATCAACTCGCATTATTATTCTGATAATATATTATATAAAGGTTTTTTCATAATTGTGCATATAAATTTACACAAATGCATTATACAATAACCACAGCACAAACAAAACGGAAAAGGAAAGAAAAGGAGAAAATGCAGTTATGTTAATTTGACAAATGTTAATGTTTTATTGTAAACATGCTAACAAAATTTTCTACGATGGAATGCGTTCACTACTTATAGGCGCGCAAACTCTTATATAATTTATGCCACATGTTATATTATTTTTATAAATAAAGTTTTTATAAATGCTAAGGTGCTTTTGCGCTTAATGGTTATTAATTTTGATAGTAATCATGGATTGAAGGACTATTTGTGTAAAGGTGAGATATACATATAATTGCATAACATATGAGGTGATAAATAAATAAATCTTAAACATAATTTACTTATGAGTTTCTGTCCTTTGGTTCCTTGTAAGGTAATCCTAAAATTTTGAAAATATCTTCTTCACAAGTTACTTTTTCAGCCTTTCCAGGAAGACCTACGTTCAATACCATTACATAAAAACGTTACATCATATATTTAATTCTGTATTAATAAAGTGATTATATACCTTCAATTGTAAGATGCTTTAATGCGTACTCGTTTAAAGTATATTTCTTTTCCAATGCATGAGCTCTCATATTTTTGTTGAAGAGATCACTTCCTGTAAAATAAAGTACTGCGCAATAGTACTGATCAAATGGAACCAGTCGTATGTCTAATCGTCGAAATGGCTTATCTTGATTACTAGGAAGGCGGCATACACCCTATGAAAAGTTATTGTTATTATATCTATTAAGCGCTTTTGTTTTGCAATTTGAAATTGTACCATAAATTTTGTGCTTCCAAGAGATAGTGTATCTGTGATCAATTTTGCTTTTTTAAGATGCTCTACAACTGTTCTCAATGACGCAGCATTATCTTTTGATTCTTTTGTATGAGAGCTATAATTGTGATGAGTCAATAACACATCAATATCGCCACTTTCATCTTTGCCACGCCTATAGCTTCCACAGATTGTTATAATATATTGATTGCTCAATTCCGTTATTGCTTTATTTAAGAATTTCTCTATCTGAACAATTTCATACCTGGGTATTTTACTTTCAAAGTCATCGAAATACCTTAAACAATACAATACTCATAATATTAAAGACTTCTACAAAGCTATAGGTTTAGTAACATACTTAAGCCCAAGTCTTTGGTGGTGTGTTAATTTGTCTTCGTGTTTTCTCAAATCATCCAGTGTTTTGATACCAAGTTCTACTAATTCCTTTGCTTTCGAAGGACCTATCCCTGATATACGTGTTAACAAATTAATCACAATATTGCGCTCATCTTTGTTAATCTAAAAGAGCAAGAGTGTCATTATAAGTGTTACCGATTATCTTGTGATTAAAAGGAAATAATTTATGAGTATTTATCTCTTACATCTTCCAATTTTCGTAATTTTCCGGTTTCTAGAAATTCGTTAATTTTTTTAGCAATTTTTTCTCCAATGCCTGGCAACTTTCTTGCTTCTTCACCATTTTTAACTCTCTCAGATAAAGCACTCAATGTCCCAGCTGCTTTCCGATAAGCATTGTATTTGTAAATATTTTTACTAACATTCCTCTCATAATTTGCGAGTTCTATAACACAACAATGACGATTAGATATATTTCCCTTATTATTAACATATATACATACAAATGTAAATTATAATTTCATTGCCATTTTATTGTAGAAATGAAAACTACGAAACGTTTACCATGCTTTTTGCCTTAGAACGTATATAAAATATAATTAAATATTTTCAAGAAGGTAATGTGGTAAATATTGGCTGTGCATTATTGTTTACCCATCAGAAAATCACACAAATCCTGATTTGGATTTCCTGCGTTGTCTGTGGCTTTTCTTTTACCCATTATATATTAAAAAAAGATCAGCGGAGAATTTTATATGAGATCCGTTATAAAATAATTTCTTGATGTTTTAATGAAGGAGCATTAAATTGGGCTGCATAACCCACTAACTTCGCAGTCGAATGACCATATACATCTGTACAATGTAGGTTGGGTACATTTCACATTGGATGCAAACAGAACTGTATACTAGGCTAAAGACCTAAGCTGTCGACGCTTTTAAATTTACGAAAAAAAAAAAAAGAACTGTATACATAGTTGGGTTAAATTTTCACGTTTATTTTCTACAAACGAAATTTAATTGGTATTTACATTTAATCCACGCACATAATAATAAAATGTTATACACAATATTTTTATGCAAATAATTTAATCTTTAATTCTGTTTTTCAGATTTTTGAAAAAGTTATATATTTATTTATACCTCATTACAGTTATTGTCATATTTCTATCCTACAATTTGATACGTAATTTTTAAAAAACTAAACAATGATATTCCATTTTAACACTTGATATTTATTTTAGGCATATAAGTATATACAGTTTTACACATAGATATAAATTAAATCTGTGTAACAATTTTCTCAACAATAGTTTCTCACACTTCTATATACAATAATAATCTTTCTGTCCCTGGTTCCTTAGGAATATCGTAGGATCATGCTTCATCTTGCTTTAATACTATATTTGAGTATTAGTAAATACTTATTGAACACTCCCTGACTAATATCATTGATTACATTAATCTATCAATTGAAATTCGGCAAGACGATTTTATATCAAACCACACATAATTAATTATGTATAAATTATACTTTTACAACCTACGAACAAGTAATCCAAATTTGACACTATATTTGACACATATTCCTCAACGAATAGTTGTCTATTCGTGACTTTGTAAGCATGAAGATATATGGGTAATATAATCTTTTAATTTCTTAATAAATCGTTCGATTTGTTCTACAGATAAAACAAAAGTCGAACATTTGTAAGTATAATTCAAGTTGAGATTCAAGAAAGAAGTTCATTATAAATTGCATGCCAAATTTTCCTATTTTGATTATTACACTGAAAAACTATTTAAGTGCTTTGTCTTAAAACTTGACATAGATGGTAGAAGAATCACATATAATGGACGGATTTTTGTACCTTTATCTCAATGCCAAGTTAAATAGAGAACTTTGATTTTTTTATATCTTTGATTATGTATTATATTAAATAGAAGGCATGCGACTGTAAGTAGAATAGCCTTTTGTGCAGCAGGCTGATGTAAAGATACAGACGAGAAACAGCATGATTAACACGCCGACTAGAACATAAGCCATTAGCTGCGGAAAGCGTCCTGGTAACCACAAAATTGTAAATTCTATCGTCTTGTCTTGAGTATCTGGAATATACAAATAATAATATAATTACATGATTTCATTAAGAGTATTAATACTACTAACCAATATAAGCTAGTCCATAGCCGGTATTAGGTGTTCCCATCCTGTATGAACAAGTTGGTATTTGCACTTCATGTATATCGCCAACATCCATTCGCAACTCGTACAAAGGAGTTTCATATGGTTGAAGAATCCATATTTCACTCAATTGATCTGTAGCCGTATCCAGGCTGATATGCATTGCCTTGTGCTCATGTGCAGTAAAAATAACTTGTGGTGACAATTCCTTAAGTACCTATAGTTTTAATCTTACACTGTAAGAGTGATCTTTATAAACAAAAGTACTACATTATGTATATTAAAATCATCATACATTTTGGACAAAAGTACCAGGCATAAAAAGTAAAGGCATGTGGCTAAGTACAACATTTGTTGTGTTTCTTTCTGCATAATCATTTAGAAAGGCATCCTTTGGGGCCTCTGGGATAGAGTGTGTCAATCTATTCACCTATAAGATGATACGAATACATTACAAATCCCCTGACCATCTATAAAATGGAAGAAAATTTTCTTCCATAGTATACGTTTTACCTTAAAAAATGTCACAGTTTTATAAACTAACGTATCAGGTTGGGTATATGCAAAATTAAATCTGCTATGAGTATTAGAAGAAACTGAGTCATCCTCTCCTCCGATATCATTATCACCTGGTAGATAGATTTTCTAACAGAAAAATAATCTCAACTCAAGTCATTAAACGTTTAATAACCCAGAAGAAGCTTTTATGCAAACATACCATTAAGTGTTCGGGCATCTCAAATATATAGTCCAGTCTAGCTTTATAGCTTTCAAATTCTTGTACAGTAGCGATATGACCTTCATCCATAAGATCTCCCAAAAATACAATAACATGAGGTTGAGAATGTTCTAAAGCTCTTGAAAAAGTTTTCTGTAAGTACCTGAAAATAAAACACTGTGGAACAGGATCAAAATAAATGCCTATATTTAGCAAATGATTACATGTCAATAATTAATGCATGTTTTACTAATATTATAATTAGGCTTTATATTGATACCTATCACTGTCCCATCTTGCTATCGATGAGCCTAAGTAATTTTCATTTCTTTTTCCTAGTATCTGCGGATCAGCTACAAGGAGAACTTTGACACAATCCGAACATTCTCTTAAAGACCACTTAAGTTTCTGCATTTCGTATACAAGAAATTCATTGTAGAGTATTGTGGCAATAAGTATCAGGCCAATAGGAATTACCCTATGTTTCAGCCTGTTTTTAACAAATCATTCATAAATTTCAATATAATTAAATGCGAAATATTTTTTTTTATTTCCGATGATGCAGCAAAAAGAAAATCGAACATTGTAAAGAAAATGAATATGAAATTCACTGTCTTAACAGATTTACCTGTTCCGCCGTAACATCTTCACAATTTCGAGTATTATCAGCTTTCATTGAAAATACTAAACGCCTTTGTTAAGGAACTATGCTTCATTTAGCAAAGGCTAATTTTTCCTTCAAACAGTTTTAGGTATTCGCATTCTTCTGCAGACTAATCAAATTAAGCACAGGTTATACGACGGTATACTGTATTCGATTTCAAATTCCTACGTTTGCATTTTATTAAAATTATGCCAGACATAATTTTAGGAGATCCCTCTGATTTCATATTAAACGATATAGATTTACAAAATGTGCATAAAATAAAAATTTCAGAATACTAGTTTCAGGAAGAAAGCAACAGACAGGTGCAAGCGTTGCATAATTTAAGGCAGATGGAAGAATAATTTGACGCTCAATGCACATTTTGAAAAACATTTATTGAATAATAAACTCATACATAACTTTATATAACATATTTTGTAAAGTAAAAATAATACAAACAAGATCGATTATGCTTAACGTAATATATAACATTTTGTTTTAAACTGTAATAACAATTCTTAACTGGAAGTATAATAATTAAATATTTTAAGTAAGATTCAAGTTGCATGTCCAGTGTACAATTTCATATCTGAGAGATAAGACGAGTTCAAATGCTTTTTCTACGCTACGAAAGGATCAAAGTTGTGATACGCAAAGTAAATATTGCCATTGTGTTCTACATTCCTACGGGTATTGGTGGGAAGTATAGTAACTAGTCTTAGGGACTATGGGTACTGTGAAGTATTCATCGATTTATTATTGGATGCGAGTCGTTGCTCTGGAGCTTGGAGTTCACGGTTTGTGGTACATGCGCAATGGTCGACATTCGAACTAAACTTGTTCATAATATCCATCGATCGTCTTAAGGAATTCTCTTTTGTACGCCGATGATATCAGCCTGCTTTTATATACTCAACAATCAGCATTTCATCTACATTTAACCGATGCCAAAATGCTGAAAATTTGAAAGTGCTACGTTACATGCCAAAGCAAGATGGCTGCCGTGACAAGTTGGTGACAAGTTGATATGGGATGGGCGTCATATTAAACGAATATAGCCTTTTTTTCTGAGTAGTGATAATGAATGGTGATATCACGACAAATAAATATGGCGATCATTTGATACGAAAATCCCTTGGTTCGAGCAAGCCGCAAGCTTTGTCAGAGTTTGCACGAAGGCATCGTACTATTTTCCACGGCCGTCTATAAGCGATACAAATATTTCGCGATATAGTGAGAGCGCCGTTAATATTGTAAAAGGAAAAATTTTGATAAGTGTGCACGTCATACATGTTAAAATGGCCCGGGAATATGATCACCTATTTAAGCTGCTCATAATAGGAGACAGTGGTAAATATTCCTGCATGATATCAATGCATGCTAAACATCCTTCAAGAGAAGTGATTATGTGTAGTTATGTACAGTGCTCAGTTACATTCAATTACAATGGAACCACTGTTGCTCGGAGATTTATTTGTACTATTAAATTGCAATCTTGCTGCAAACTCCGATTATTTGTTTTTTGTATACTAGGATAAAATTCTAGAGAACACTATAAATGCTATAAAAATAATATTTCTGGTAATGTGTAATTATCAAGATGGATTTCAATATAATTGATTAGAGTTCAACATAGTCAAGATATTTGTTTGTATCTATAAAAGTGTTAATCATAATTATGTCCATAAGATTTTAAGATCACCATAAACTATGAAATTTTCAGAAACATCAAAATAAGTTATATGCTTTTGTTTTCTGTTTAAGGCGTAGGAAAAAGTTCATTACTTTTACGATTCGCTGACAATACATTTAGTGGCAGTTATATAACAACAATAGGAGTGGATTTTAAAATACAAACTGTGGAAATAGACGGTGAGAAAGTAAAGCTGCAAATCTGGGATACGGCTGGACAAGAACGTTTTCGGACAATAACTTCAACTTACTACAGGGGAACGCACGGCGTTATAGTCGTATATGACGTTACCAGTGGTGATTCATTTGCAAATGTTAAACGATGGTTGCACGAAATTGAACAAAATTGTGATGTAGTCAACAGGGTACTTGTAGGAAATAAGAATGATGAACCTAATCAGAAAGTAGTATTAACAGAAGATGCACAAAGATTTGCTAATCAAATGGGAATTCAGCTATTTGAAACATCTGCAAAAGATAATATTAATGTGGAGGAGGTAAATATCATTATTGTTCGTACAATAAAACCTTCAGGTTAGGTAATACTCAACAATTTCTTATAAAAGTAAAAATTAAATATAAATTTGTTTATATAACAAATTCAACTATAATCTGATATCAAATCATTTATCACTATCACATGTGTGTACATGTAGCTTTCAGTTTATCATTATATAAATATATTCTATAACGTAATGTTTGATCTTTTGTTATATACAGATGTTTATGGCAATAACACGACAAGTGTTAAGGACCAAGAAGGAACGGAAAGAAAGGCAGGCCATACAGACCAATGAAACTGTAAATTTGAGGAAAAGCACAAAACAACATAGGAAAAAATGTTGTTAGCAGCATGGTAGAAGCATGCAAGACACAAACGATATTATTTAATGCAATAATGAAACAAGATGAAACAGACAATGTGCGATAAGAGTCAAACAGGCGTGAGATGCTATAAATGTTGATATTTTCTGAAACTAATCAGTTTTATATTCCAATTACAAGACCTAATCATGTATCCTCAAAGAACTATACTGTGACTCTAGTATTATTTACTTCATGTAGAATTCAAATGTCGTAAGTGTGTAGTCCTTATTTAGCAAGGATAACTTTCAGCAGCACACTTACTAGACAAAGAATACTTTTTGATGCTTCATGAAGAACAAAGGCCTATTCATGTTGTAAGACTTGAAGCGAAGTAAGTGTAAGAAAAAGAATTATTAGAATCACTGCTTCTTGTTCATATAGTACGTAATTGAAAGTTATTTATAAAAAGAAATCGCTGATTGAACAATGGGAAAAAAATGCAAGTTGTACAAAGCTATATCCAAATTTACGATACCAGAATAAAGATATTATATGTGAGATTTTCATGATTATGCACAAATTTTTTTTAATGATGAGTTACCATGATAAAAGCCAATTGTCATTAAGATGTAAGACTTAATATTTGATAAAAAAAAAAAGGCGGTCAATATTATCAGCAGGTCCAAATAGTAATTACTTTATTCCATAAGGTTCCTGTGGTTTGATGACGTTTTCAGTGTGCTCTAAAGGTATGGATACGAAATCAGCAGCAGGAGATATCTACGGTATGCAGGGGCATACGTTATGACTGGCGTACAAGATATCACTTTCACAATATTAAAAGTTTATCATTTTTTTTGTACAAAACATATTTGAGTTCTTAAGAAACTGACTACTAAAGGCCAGAGTCGATCTTGTACCTTCAAATAGATAAACTTTTTTATTTCCAATTATGCATTTCTAGAAAAAATGATGCAAACGTTATAATATTTCTAACGTATGTTTCTGGTGTTACTTGGTTGCACGAACATCTAAAAATGAATAATATATTGCCAAAGCTTCATAATATTGTAGACGGACAAAAGATGTAATAATTGATCATGAACAAGCATGATTCTTGTCTGTATTAATCTGTGATAATAGTTAAGATATATAACCAGCTGCCACTGTAATACCGTTAAGAGTATCTATCTCTGCTCGTGTAATATTTAACATCATCAGTGTTTTTTAGCCCCGATTACATATCTCTCCAAGAGGCAATAAACGACATCCTACAATATGTATATATTTTAATTGCCAGTTTTAGTGGCATATTCGCAAATATTTCCATCAAGTATATTCAATCTTATTTACTGTTATACAGTTATAACATTGTAATAATATTAATTATTATACATACTTAATTATAAATAAATCGTAATCTAAGTATTTCACATTTTTTTATATATGTCCGATACTATGCTCCTAGAATTATCCTTCCTGTACATATGAATCAACGACCTTATGGTTTCCTATAAAGGGTGATGGAAAACAAAAGTATAGAAATTCTGTTAATCTTCACAAAAAATTATATTTCCATCAGATATATCAAATGCTTATATTATCTTATACAGGCCAGTATGTAAAAATAGTGTGGTATTCATATTTTTATTAATGTTAGATTAATTTTTTTAATTTGTGCAAGTACTAAAGTATGCAACAACGGGAATTAATACGATTTAAATGTAGTTATATACTAAATAATATAGAATAATTTTTAATAAAATAGTAAGTCAAAAAACCAATATTTTTTAAAATAAATATAATAAAGCTAGAAAAATATATTAAATTAAAATTGGCATAACTAGGCTATATCGATAACATGGAAATCTGTATTATTAGATGTTGATGGGATATGGCAGCGATTCCAGAATATGTAGTTACTATTTGCCCCTAATCTTATTTTACAGTTGTTTTAATAGAAATTCCACATCAGCTTTGAGTGCATAAGAAATTGTTGCTAATAATAAAAATCAGTTCCATTAATTTTTTTTGTAATATCCTTTAACTCCACGTCTTGCTCGTTTTCTTAGAATTAAATGTGAGATTTATAAATGCGGTTAGGTATTGTCCACCTGGCTCGTATTTACATTGATTAAAACGACTCCGTATTTGACTACATATTACATTAATACTTTTCAAATGAAAAGTCTGATTTTGATCATCAATATTTCTATACCCCTTTATTTGTAATTTATCTTATAGCTCATTTCGGATATAAGTAAAAGGACTTGTATCATATTTTTGATCAACATACATACATTAGTTTTATAATTTACTTATATAAACGCAATTTTATCGTATCATTAGTTACCAAACTGTACACGTCTAAGATGTGTAATAATATTCTTGGAATTTATCGATCTTTCCATACGTATGTGTTAAATTTCATTATCTGTCGAGTTTGGGTTTGACGTAAATCCAATATCAATATGTAGTTTTTCTGTTTGCCCACCAAATGCAGACTTCAATTTTTGAATAAAGCTTGCTTGAATTGCTTGGAGAACTCGTTTACTTATTTCGGATTTTTTCATTTATGAAACTACCTAATACAGTGTTACAGGTTATTTAATGTATATGTTCACTTGGATAATGTATATAATGACTACGATATTTCAAGTAATATTGTAACACAAATCGAACACATTTCACTACAAGATGAAAAATCTATAATGTATTGATATAGGAATGGAATACAGTATGATATAATGTATATAAGAAATTTATTATATAAACGATAAACTTTTACTTATATTTAATTTTTAAATCAGAATTAAATAACACGAATCAAGTATAATTAATGTTGCACTCTCTAAAAATTACTGTAGTTAAGCATATTTTGTGTTTCAGTCCACTAAAATATCAAATACTGTATCATTGTTCTTTTGCTATAAATATCAGTCAAACATATTCACATTATATTCATAACATATTCCGCTTATAATATTTTTCCGTTATCGTTCATTGTTTTTAAACACTTAGTGTTTGCTTTACCTGATGAGAATTTTCGTATCTTTCCATGCAAGCTAATCGTGGGTGGTAATGAAAATATTTACCAATGTATATTGACATATAATCATACACACAGATCAACGAGATCGATAGCCAATGTCAGATTTTTAACATTAAAAAACACTATTGTACATAGCATGTCCGTAGTCTACGGTCGCTTGGCACTTGCTTTGGATCGATTGAAATGCCAAGCGCACTACACCAATACCCATGTGCCGCTGTACTGCAGCCGATATGTTCCATTAATTAGCGTAGAACTTATTTTTCCGCTTATGATGCCACATTGAAATGTTTCAATGGATTATTCAAATACAGATGCAATGAGTGACCAGAAATCTTTTTGTCTCATAGACATCTATAGCGGATATAAAATTAATTTAATGTGTCAACCTGTATGGCGTTTTACAAAACAAGGATCATCAAGGTTTTACAAACAAGGAATGTTAAGACTAATATTGTTAATGTTATATGTAAAGTTTATACAGACAAACACATGTTCATTTATATGAGTGAGTATTAGAGGACATTGCTCGATACCGCGTTACCGCTCATTATTGTTTGCAAATTCCAAAGTGCATTAACAGAAAAAAATCAGAGGTTCGACGGAGCGTACAATAAGTAGATCGAATTACAGGTAAAGGTAAAATGTTCCTTTCGGGGATATATAAAGCCTTCGTGTACCTGCATAAGGGGTGAAAAGGTATTATAATTCGAACTAAGTCGTTCTAGGAATCATACTGTCTTAATTGAGACTAGTTTAACTGTACTGTTTATGAGCATCCTAATTGTGATTACCTTCTTGAATTCCCCACCATAAAAATCTCTAGCAATAGGGTAATATACGAATAAGGTCGTCGACGTTTTATAATCAGGCAAAAATTGAGGTAGACTGTACTTAACAAAAATTATAGTTTTATCGTAAAAGTTTAATCGCTTAACGCATTCAGTTAATCCTACATAATCGGTTGCGCAACAATATTTAAATTCTTATCTCCATTCTACATGAATTATCATCACAAATTCACTAGGAATAAAACATTGTAATGCAGACACATTGATTTTTGTCACATCTTCCAATATGTATTACATATTATAATTTATATTGTAAATCATTGTTTCATTAAAAATTCAAGCATGCTGGTACTCTCTGAATTACTTCCTGAAACAAAGTACCGCAATGGAACATGATTTTGTTCAGGATTCGATGGATCCGGAAGGACATTTCCCTATCGTTAAATTGATAAAAAAAAATAAATCTACATTAAATCGACATTATCAACGGAAGATCGGTCACATTCCATGGTTCGGGAAGCGGTTGTAGTCGCAACGTGGTTCGGAGTACGCGGTGCCGTACCCCCACCTCCCGACGAAAACTTAAAAATGCCGCCGCAGCGTAACCTGAATCGATATTCGCCGGTACGGTCACGTGGTCCCGGCTCGAGGGCCGGCGACCAATGGACGACCGTTTCGAGCAAGGCTCGCTCCGCCTGTGCCACAGAGCAACGGCACGACATCTGAATTTGAGCAGGCGGAACAACAGTCCGCGGCTGGCAGCGCACCGGTTCATAGTTTGGTGATATGCGGCTCTACGGGCTGCTGCACGAGTGACCCCACGGCACATTTCACAGTCGACGGGAGGACGACGGCGAGGAGAACAAGAACGGCAATATATCGCGTCATCAGCACGTGGAAGAGGCGCGGCTCTGTGCTTGACACGGTTTATTCGTGCTTCGTCTCCGTCCCGGAAGAAGCCGCCGACGGTGTGCGTGTGAGCACCGTACATATTTGTTTCGCGTAGAAAAAGAGAGTCAGTCGGTGAGAGAGCGAAAGAGCGAGAGGGAGTGAGAAAGAAAGAACGGGTGGGCGAGAGAGAGAGAGAGAGAGAGAGAGAGAGTGAGAGAGAGGGGGAGAGAGGGAGTGAGAAAGAGAGAGGGAGAGGGTGGGAGGGAGAGAGAAAGAGAGAGAGAGTAAGAGAGAAAGAGCGAGAGAGTAGAGGAAGTGACCGCGGTGGGCGAGAGGGAGATCGGGATAGTGAGAGGAGGAGGTGGAATTGTAAGAAGGAGAGAGAGAAGTGCAGAAGAGGCAAGAGCGTAGACTGAGTAAGATAGTGTTTTACATGCGCGACGCGAGAACGGTGTTTCATGGAGTAACTCTCGAGTGGAACTGGTATTTGCTAGTTTCCAATCAGTGACAGAATCTTTTTACCTCCTGGTGTAACTCACGGTATAATTCTCGGTGCATCATTCGTATACCGCCGAGATCTCCGGATCCCGCGTCCCCTCGATGTACGGATCGAGCACGGACTGATCGAAATCGAGCGGCTCGATCGTATTCGCGCTTGCCTGTGGCTCCAATAATCGCGTTCGCAAACGGAGCGCTTATTATGTTTGTCGATCATTGAGTACCGCGCGGGTGGCGAGGAAGAAAAGAATCAAAGAAGAAGAGATAGTGGTACGCGGGGGATACGGAGCGACGGTGGTAGAGGCGCTCGGTGAAAGAGAGAAGAACAGGAACAGAGAGAGAAAGAGCGGCGAGAGTACCGCAGTGCACGTAGCCAGGAGCACGCAACATGGAGGAAAGTCAGCTGTTGATGACGGAACTTCCGGCGTTGACGCCGAGCCGGGGCACGACGCTGTTCCATCGTCCCGGTCACGATTACGACTTGCATCAGCCGCACCTGGCGATACCGACTCTGCAAAGTCAGGAGATACTTCACAATTCGGGAAGCGCGCCGTGCTACACCACCGATGCCACCAGCTTGCCGGCACACATCCAGGGCATCTCCTCGGAATACTCGCACGAGGTATCCCACGGCACAGCCTCGGCGAGCACGCACATCTCTTGCCTTTATCCGGAGATACTGGCGCTAATCTTCAGCTACCTCGAGGTCAGGGACAAGGGACGCGCCGCACAGGTGTGCATGTCGTGGAGAGACGCGGCGTATTACCGTTCGGTCTGGCGAGGGGTCGAGGCGAAGTTGCACCTCCGGAAGCAGGCACCGGCGTTGTTCGCCAGTCTGGTGAGGAGGGGCGTGAAAAAGGTGCAGGTATTGTCGCTGAGAAGAGGACTGGGCGATGTCCTCAAGGGAGTACCGAATTTGGAAGCTTTGAATCTCTCCGGGTGCTACAACATCACCGACGCCGGTCTGACCAACACTTTCTGCCAGGAATACCCTATGTTGACGGAGCTTAATCTGTCGCTATGCAAACAGGTCACCGACGCATCCCTCGGAAGAATAGCCCAATTCTTGAAGAACCTCGAGCATTTGGAGCTCGGCGGTTGTTGTAACATCACTAATACCGGATTACTCCTAGTCGCATGGGGGCTGAAGAAACTAAAGAGGCTAGACCTCCGGAGCTGCTGGTACATCTCCGACCAGGGCATCGCGCATTTGGCGGGGGTGAACCGCGAGGCTGCCGACGGTAATCTGGCGCTGGAGCAACTGAGCTTACAAGACTGTCAGCGGCTGACCGACGAGGGACTTAGGCATATAGCCACCGGCTTGAGCACCCTAAAATCCATCAATCTCTCCTTCTGCGTGTGCGTCACAGATTCCGGGGTGAAACACCTTGCGAAGATGCCGAGCCTACGCGTGTTAAATCTCAGGTCCTGCGACAATATCTCGGACATCAGTATGGCATACCTCGTGGAGGGAGGCAGCAGGATCTCATCGTTGGACGTTTCCTTCTGCGACAGGATCACCGATCAGACGCTGGTGCACATCTCCAAGGGTCTGTTCAACCTCAAATCCCTGTTGCTCTCCGCGTGTCACATCAGCGACGACGGCATCTGCAAGATCGCGAACACCCTCCACGATTTGGAAATCTTGAATATCGGTCAGTGCAGTAGGTTGACGGACAAGGGACTCTACACCATCGCCGAGAGTATGAAGCACCTCAAGTGCATCGATCTCTATGGATGTCCGAAGATAAGTACCGAAGGTTTAGAGAGCCTTATGAAGCTGCCGAATCTGATTACGTTGAATCTTGGTCTTTGGCACGTGCGGTGATGGCATTCTTTAAGGCATTTCCTCGCTCCCAGGATCCTGGAGGGTTTTATAACTCTCCACGGTCGACGGATTTCTTTTTGCCCTGTATACGAGATAGCCATCGATAAGTGAGAGCGCCGGTGGTTGCAGCGCTAATGATTCCAAGTTTATAGGACACGACTCGCGCTCGAGGTACCAAAAAGGAACGCAATATCGGCCTCGAGTACTTTCAACAGCCATCGTCGGCTAAAATGCTACGATAATTTCGAGTCTATACCCTTCCAGCCGGTCATCGATTGTCCGGCGATCGACGATCGGGCTCGGTGCAAGCCCGGCCTGCGTAATAACGAAAATGAACTTGACTACGTTAGATCTTTTAGTCCCGAGTAAATTACGATCATCGTATAGAGATTCGTTAGAATAAGGTATGCAATAACGTGGAATTCGAGAGGCGGTAGTAAGATTCAGAGAGTTTCCCGCGGTTTCTACGGTTCGCTCGAGGACCGTGGATCATTGTTTTTCTTGTTGATCGTTGGCGAAGCAAGGCGGGTGGATTTAACCGCCGTCAGGAGCTTCTTCGTGAAATACGCACAACGAGGTTGCGTTGTTCGAACGTGTTATGAAACCGTGTTGATTCACAGAATGCCGTAACGCGCCGCCGGTTAGTCGACGCACGGTTGTACGATCCAGTGCCCACACACGAGCTCGTTGTGAAATGCCGTATGGTCTACTCTCGTTCTTGACCACCTTCGGTAGTTTGAGACGTACGCGTAATAATCGGGTGTAGGACGATAACTTACGGTCCTGACCTTTGAGTCACGGGTCGTATTGCACGAGAATCGTGTTCTTTCGGAATTTATTCTAACTATATATTGAATTCGAGCGGTGCCCCGTCGATCGCAATGGTACTTGATTCGAACACTCGTGTCTGTAAGCGGAAAGTTATTTTGTCACAGGCTTAGATCTTTCGTCCTTTCTGTGATCGGAAGTGCGACATAATTTAAGGCTCCGATTCAGTTATATTTTGAAATACGCGCATCTTGATCACGCTATTAAACGCAGTTTTTATACCCATGACGAGTAATACTGTGGTTGTCAAATTAGCATCTAGAAAAATCTTGAGAGGGAGAATTTACGGTATGTTTTTGGTTTGATAGCCACAGCGAAAATTTTAATTACTTCAAAATACTACTCGTAATTATTTTCTTACTCGCGTCTACTTATCTTGATTTTGGCCGTATTTTCAACGCGGAAGCTCGTTCCCGTGAAACACCGCTCGACCAGTGGACCCGCCTAGAATCTTCTCCGTTCGTTGAAGAATAACCTACATGATACACGCGTGAATTAGATATGAATATCTTATTTTTCTTCATTTTCACCGCATCGTTGCCCTGCATGCTTAACGCGGCAGCAAATATCAGAGTCAGATTAGGTAGTCTCGCTCGCCACCTGTGTCTCTTGGTATCAGTTTTCTTGTCACACGCGATTAAATGCGCTGCTAAATTTTCATCGATCAGCCTGGGAAAGAGTTTACATTGCATTCTGAAGCTGATAGGCCGTGCGGTTTCTCAAGCAAATCGGTTTTCAGGGTGCAGAATAAAAATCACATGTTCTCTATAACAGGAACCCTAAAATGTATAGCGACTCACTCGATTAATTTTTTCTTCATCTTAACCGTTTTAGTGCCACGCAGCGCGATCGCGCTGTTCGCGTATTGTGGTGAACTGTGTCGCGATGTTTGGTCACGATCGCCAATTCGCAACGCGCTCGCTTCCAAATGTATCTCGTCGCTAGTCTGTCACGGTCTCCTCTCGTAATTACTAATTTTCTTTCAAATAATCGTAAACAACATGCGTAATTAGCGGTCTTTCTTTAACACATTGCGTTCCAAGGTTTACTTTTAACAATATTTCGACCAAAAAAAAGAGTAGCGCAACCGCGCCGATTGGCATTATTCGCAAATAAATCAATGAAGCGCTATCGCGCTTCATGGCACAATCCGACGTGGATTTTTAAAAATCCCTGGCACTAAAACGGTTAAGGGGCACTTTTGGGGATAAAACGCATATAATTAGCAAGCTTTTTTTCATATTCCTGCATATGGCTAATGCAATCAATCATTATCTTTATTCGCTTTATTATTCAAAACTGTTCTGAATGTCTTTTACCGTTTACCTGACTGAAATAATAATAGGCGACGTTGATACATTATCTCTCCTGGTTTAAGTGGGGTAACAGAGAAGGTTAACTAACGAGAACGAAACGAATGTGTAAGGGCCTTGAACATTCTTAAAAACAAAAAACATTTGCCCGCGATCCCCCATTTTATCATTTCTGTGCTCCACATGAAGTTAATAACGATCACATCCGATGTGCTGTGCTCGGGAAAGTTATCGCCAGCTTTTTCGAAAATACGAAATACGCGGGCGAAGTGTTATTTGCATTTGTCTTATCGTGTATTTCAATCTTATTCCTGGGTGAGTCATCATCCCTTTTCCAACGTATCGAATAGTCTGACGCACTCTGAGCACGCATGCCATGCTGGCAACTCCACCCCCGGCTTCGAGCATAAAATAAACGTATAGTCGAGAACAATTTTTTTGTCCCTCAACGAAAAACGTACGAATGGGGATTGTAATGTTGAGAGCCGAAAATGCGTGATTTCCTTACGTGAAATGTTAAACCAACGCGGAAAAGCGCGGATTTAACCGTGGTTTTAGAATAATCATGCAGTAATTCCGGTGTAAGCTTCTTCGTTGCTAGTCGCAGAGGGAAAAAATGGAAGTTGTTTCTTTCACCGCAGGGTGAAAAGTGGTTTATACGCAACGTTATTATTATTGTTGGAACGAATCTTGTTTGGGGGGGTTGGCTCTGTTCTTTCCTGGTGGATGCGTTCCTTTGTTTCACGTGTTCGTCGATGTGAGTTACGTCTGCTTACCGGGGCTTTATCAATACCTTCCACCGTAGTTTCTTTGCCCCCTTTTACGTTTCGCCGTGAAACCGTTTCAACCGAGTTTCGTAGATTCTGTAGTTTAGTTTGCGAATTTTATATGCCGGGGACAATTTTAATGCGGCTTGGCTGTATTTCGGGCTGCATTAATATCGAGCGATAGAAGGATACAATTACACCGTACAGTGGAATATTTAATAGGGTAATATGTAATAATAATAATAATATAATATCCCCTTTCGTTGTGGTTACACATTGAAAATTCAACGCAGATGCAATAACTACGAAAATGGCGTAGCTTTGTCTACTGGACCCGTATAAATTTTTGTTCCTTACAGTTAATTTTTTACTTTAAAACAGTCTTCTGAACCGAAGTTATTTTCACAATCTCTTTCGAGAGGTACCTAAATTAATATAAATGAACATAATTGCTCTATACGTTATCCGTAATCTTCCTATTCCTGCTATTCTCAATATAAATTGAAGCTGCTCGTCAAATTGCATAAAATTAACGTACCCTATTATGAGCATAATATTTTTTATTTTATCTCATTATATTGACATAATTGAGACACAATGACATTGGACTATTGGGCTATATAATACTCAGTGAAGTAACGTTCTTTGTGTGCAATCAGGACATTTCCCAACATCGCAATAAATTTTTCCCTTTACGATTTGAATGATCTTCTCTTTAACATAATTTCAATTCTAAGAACGCAATAGGTTTTTGTATTAGCAAAATATGCACATGATACATAATAAAATTGTAATATGCGGGTTTATTATCGGACGAGATGGTTTCCTTCTTTCCATTCTTGATCACCTTGAGCGGCATGAACATAATTTAGTGGCCACGTGTATGTCCAGAGAATAAGTAAGTCCGTCATAACCTAAATTTAGCTAATCACGATATCATCATGATGAGTTTTCCAGCAACGTGAAATTTACTGTTTGCCACTGAGCAACGTTCGTTCTTAGCCCCAGTACAAATCGTATCTAAAATCAACTAAAAACTGATCTTCACACTCTATTACTGCAGACTTTAAAAAACTCCAAATTTTTATTTGCATTCTTCTTCGTACTAGTGTATGCTCCAATAGTTAGATAATCCTTACACGTGTTATGTACGATAATACAATATTTGAACAAATATTGATACGAATTTTGGTATTTAATATTTCTTCATACAACGAAATGGATAAATCTTATCAAGCACATCGATAAATTTGCAGCTTCATCTATACATAGTAAACTACACTTGTTACAAGTATTAAGTGTTATTATCGAACGTCGTAAGAGCTGAGTGGTTTTTATCCTGGCACAGTGAAATAAGTGCCCCTGACATCTTCATTATTTCATATACAGTTCAAGGATATATTCTTCATGTACATTTCACAATGCCGATATCCCGTTGTACTTCGTCTTCGTTTTGTTGGCACCTTAGACCGAACAATCCATGCGATCTTAAAGGTGTGAAGATTCATCTCTAGCCGAAGAGATCTCAAAGTTTAACTTTAAAACTTCAGTAGGAGTTTTAGGTTCAGGTTCACCTAGAACTTCTATCGCAAGTAGGTCAGTTGACAGCGGCGTATATTTTCGGCCAACGTTTCATATAACATTAAGGACTTGATGCACGGCTAATAAGTGTCGCGGCTGTTGCAAGTGCAATTTGATGCATTTTGTCAGTGATCCAACGATTCTTTGAAGCACATCCCTTTTCAGTTAAAGCCAATAATGATGGTTGGGATTATTTTTTAACATTTTCTGTCTATTCGATCGTGCTTTTTTTTTACAACCAGGTAAAAGAATTTTTCGCGCATTTGATAAGTAGCAAGATAAAAAAGTCATTTTGAAGTACATCATATATAACGTGAAGAGGTAAAATTTACTCAACAAATATTTCAGATCATAAAAGATTCTAATATTAGATGAAACATACTTCTTTTGGTGAATATATCTGTAGTCTTTTTTATAAATTAATTTTTTTATCGAACTTCGGGGGCGTTCTTAATATATCTGAAATAATATCGTCAGGACAACTACAAAGAAAAATTACGTTGAAAGTAGGTGCAGCGATAAGAAGACTTTCAAAATGACAATTTCATTTTGCAATCTTTTTAGTCCTTTGTATGCTCTGATAGGACAACTTATTCGCAATCTAATTAGAACATCTTGGTAACTCGGATTTAATCTTAGTGACGCAGGGTCTTGGTGCTGGAACAATTCACTCGCTGAGTGAACGAGCAAAGATGATTATAGCCCTGAATAGCCGAGAAGTATCACGTGCAATCTTGGTATTACCTCTATTCTCTGCTGTTATTGCAAAACAAAATATAAGGATACAAGTTTCGTTGCCCGGCGATTAGTTAAGCTCCATTTATGCGATAATACGTGTTAATCTCCAGCTTTAGTTCGTGGATAAATATTATCGCGTTTTTGATTTGTGATTTATCTCGGAATCCATCGGCGCGATGCGTTTCGAGATTACGCCATGGGACGAAAATAATACAGAAGTCTCCTCAGACACGAGTTATAGGTCCGATCATTGCGAATGCTCTAGAGACCTCCAAGGAACAGAATCTTCGGCTCTATGTCGCGCGATTCCATCGGGTCGCGTTACGACTTTATAAGGTTTTTCTTCGCATGTTTGTACGTACGTCAGTGCGTCGTGCAATTTTTCCATCAAAAATTTGCTCCTAGACTTACAACATTATGAACTCCGTCACCTTCTCGCACCGCCTTCAAAGTGCATTTAGGCTATTAGGAAGTAAGGACTTGGATTCTCCTGGAGCGATATAGGCCAGGAAAGTACGTCCGTTTCGATGATTAGAAATAACAGGTCTATCGATTGTCCACTGAGATAGACGATTTTATCCAAGGAATATTCATAACGCGGCTCTTTCTTTTCCTTTCACGGTGTAACCGTACTTCGTTCGGGCCCCGTGTAAGATTGTTTCCAGGCGAAAAATGGGCGGTCAAATTTCCTTGGACTGTGCCCCACTTCTCGGAAAGTTCTCGTCGTGCAACGATTTTTATAGCGGGACGGTCCGATACACCGGCGTGGTCCCCCTTCGTGCACGGCTCTTCCCTCAAAAGCCAGACATTCCAAGTTGCTCTGGGGTATTCGTGGTGGAATTTTTGAAGCGGGCTGTACCGGAATGTACAGGCGGTATTCAGGAGGCCAGGAGCAGTGGGATCGAAGGGCCAACGGCAGGCTCGTCTGCCAGGCAGGCCTCGAAAACCTGAATTTCAACTGCCTACCTAGACCTGACGACCTCCGGAACCGCCGAAACGCAGAAGAACCAGAATAGTCTTGCACGGTGGGAATATCGCCCGTAATATGACTATTCCACCTCCCGATCTCGCGTCTCAGGCAATGCTGTTAAACTGGCTACTTTCAATTATCGTTATTTCACCTTGCAACCGGAACGGGCCATCTTCTCGCGCCTCGTTTTATTCTTTTTTGTTTCCATACACGATTTTCCTTCCTCTCACTTTGAATATCCCGTGACAAAGAGTGCTCGTCCGAAGAAAAAAGAAAAAAAGAAGAGAGAGAAAGAAAGAACGCGGAACTGACGGAGAAAAGCCCTATTCGCTCGATCTTCCGCGGGATTCTTTCCTCCGCGATGTATCACTTTATGGGGTTTCCCTTTTCGTCGTTCGAACCTTGTAACCCCGAGGCATTTGTTCATTATGGTGACCCTCGCGCCCGCCGTTTCTCAGTTTATCGATGCAAATCGATTACGAAAATAAGAACGCATTCCACGATGCGTACTGTCCTTAATATCGAGCTGACTCGGTTCTCGTTAATTAGATGTCTCGAGCTTTCATTAAAGGTGGCGGCTCGCATTACTGAAGCTGTGGTACATGGAAAGATCTTTTACTTGCGCTACGTTGCGGTGCGACCGTAGGCACAACACGGGAGGATATTTTATTTCGCAGAGCTTGCTTTCGTAATATTCATTATCCTCGGACGTGATGAGCCTTCTGGAAATCGTCAATCCCACGATTCTTGGAAATATTAGCTCATCCACGCCGATCTGCTATCATGGCCAACGCTCCTCTTCGGTTTCCCAACGCAATGTAAGATGCGTTAGAATAACATCGATGTTTTCGTTTTCTATGCTATAGGAGGATGTATTCCGACATTTCATTTACATCAATCCCAAAGATAGGTCCCTGAAATCTACAGCTTTTTGATCGAATTTTCGATCTTCCTCCATTCGCAACACCGTGTCGCGCCCCCTTTTCCTCCTGCCCGCTCACATATCGAAAGATTTTTAATTGCGTATCTTACGTCGAGTCCTTTGGTAGCCGGCACGCAACACAACGTCCCACATGACACGCAGAAGGGTGGATACACTTGTGTGTAAAAAAGCCGAGGGAGAAAGAGACCGTGCACGTACGCTGCACACATGCTTTCGTAGCGGTGTAGACGAGCATGATAAGGGGGCGAGGAGGAGGGGGAGGGGGGATTCCCCGAGCGAGTGCAAGCGAGGAAAACCGAGAGCAACCGAGGCATACCGAGAGGCGCGCTCGGTGTGCCAAGGGAGCACCATAGGGCCGAGAAAAGGAGAGAGAGGAAGGGACCTTCGCACGAGTCTCTTCTCTCGTGCTACCCTAGGTTAGGTGCTATTGTAATCGATTGGAGATGCGGGACTTCCCCTGACCCTCCCTCTCTCTCTCTCTTTCTCTCTCTCTCTCTCTCTCTCTCTCTCTCTCTCTCTCTCTTCGACCCTTGCCGGCTATAGAGACCCGTTACTCATTGTCTGGCAACCCCTCTACGCTCGGGTACGAAGGCATGTGCACCGACGCACCATCACAGGCACGGTGCTACCTACGTGGGTCGGTGCACGAAGGGACGCACACAGTTTCCCTGCACTAACGCGGCTATAGCCCCCTCCCCCCACTCTCCGCTTGATGCCGCCGTGGGGTTACGGACGAGACACCTCGTGCGACGTTTCCCTGCGTAGGACCGATCGGCCGACCCACAAGGTGTCCCCGTATTTCTCATTCCGTCGACATACAGGGACTCCTTGATCGAGAAAGGGATAACTGTTGTGCTACTTGCTATGCCAAAAATGTTTTCACTACATTCAATTCGCATCGTGGCTGCTATTCCGGGTAATACTTTAAAAAATACGATTAGTGATCGAAGGGATTACCTAAAGGGGTAACACTCATTGCGAGAAATAGAAGGGTAGGCTAGGATTCATCGTTTGAGAGGCACGATCATTGTGAAGGATCAGTAAATAAGAATACAACGTTAAGTTGTATAAGACTTGGGACTTACAGAAGGTTCAATTTTGTAATGAAATACGGTCGTTTGCATCTTCTCGTAATTTCATGCCCTTAGTACGCAAGGCCAGTGATTGGAGGCCCTGATACCAGAGTCTGAGCGATCTTAAAGTAGCATTCATAATCTTAGTTAGCTTGGGATGTGAAGGAATCAAAACCCGTGAATGTAGAAAAATTCAAGCAAAACTGGCGATTAGTTTCACGATTTTTAACGTATGGCGAAATGACGCGAGGTAACAAATCTTTGATACGGATAACGGGACATTTTACGCGAATGCGTGAAGGTATAAGAGGTAATTGAGTTTTAGGCGGTACACTTGGATCCAGGAGTGCGGTTAGGCACCTTGAAGCTATGGGGCTTGCGGTTCCGATAAGTGCACGGGCGTGACACTTCGTAGGCAGCTCTCCTGTGACTCGTTTTCGCGCGATACACGAAAGGTCGGCGGCGACCTAACTTTCGTGCGTGAAACATTAATATTTCATGCCGCTTCCAAGCCGACCGAAGCGCATGGAGCTCACGGATTGAGTACTGTCGGACCTAGTCGACGACTAATTCCACAAGTTCGCGTGGAGAAAGCTAATACTCGAAATTTTCATTGAAAAAGTATGTCAGGCCGGCTACGTCGGGAATCGCAAATACGATGTTTAATAATCTACCGGTCGTACATCTTCTGAGCACGCTAGTGACACACATCGTAGAATACTTTACTGCATAGGACCGTGGAGGCGATTAACGTGGTGTATTCGAAAGCTACATCAATATAGTGGATAAAAGCTCGAAGCCTACGCGGTAGACCCAGGTTCAAATCTTGCCCATCAGCTCTTGAGAATTTTCCATTTAACATGTATATATATATTCTACTTCCGAGGAATTTAAAACAGTGGAAATAGACCAAACGACATTAACCGACAAAAATCAAGTAAACTCCATACGTTCCATTTTTCCTTGCACTGCCAGTGTACAAGATTTGTGCACCAAACATAAAGCATGGACCATTATTTAGTCTTCCAATCTAGATATCTATTATCCCCTTCCAACACCTATGTTTCACGAAAATGTGTAAACCGCTTTGCCAGCGGGAGATTTCGGCGGAAGACGATGTCTGTGTCGTAATTTATTCCTCGACACCTGGCCGTTGAATTTTCGACGGCGCGGTTAGGACGAGAAGAGAGAGGGTAGGTGGTTTGGTACGACATACGTTCGCAGTATTTTTCAGTACGGTGCCGGGACACCTGCCGCTCTGTCTAGCATTGTAGGGCCACCAAGGCTGCTGCACCTCACCCTATTCGTAGTTCGGCGAGAGGTGAGCGCAGCACTCGCTTTGTGCCCTTTGAGCTGAATTAAAACGCTAATGCACGATCATGACTTGCGACATGTTCCTTGGGATGTGCAACGACGCAAAGGTTGCTCGCGCGTTTTTTCTCGCTGAATCATAAATATCCGAAATTCTCGGTAGCGTTCGATTCGACGACGAACGTTTAATCGAAGCAAGGAAATTTGGAATAGGAGAGCCGATCGTCACGGATCTCTTGGTTAGACTTTCACGAAAGTTTAACCGCCGTACGTAAGATGTACTCCTCGGGAAGAACAAAGTACGCCGAGTGGCTTCTTGTAAAAGAATACTAGGTGCAAAGCAACAGGTAGGAATACTGAGAAATGCGTCCAATAGGAAATTTATGAACATTAGAAGAACTGGCTAAAAAGGGGCAAGAAAAGCAGGGACAAACTTAGAATGACCTCATCATAAAGTGATTTTACGGTCGGTACTTAAGGCATTGATTTTTGAAACGCACGTGTTTCCACGAATTCTTTAAGGGGTTTTCCCCTCATCTATCAACCCTCGAGCTTAATAGCCCTCCGTTTTTAAACTGCCTTATTTTATTACCTGCCAAAAATATTATCGGAATTATATATTCTGCAAGGTTTATTTTCGGATGACGTTTATATTGTAATTAATACGCCGCGTTATTTGTAACTTCTTTTTCTGTGGTTCACGTAAGAACGTGGATCCTACTGTATTCTTGGTTCGAAGATCGCGGACAATTTCTTTACATACTTATAGCGTTTTTATTCTTCCAAGCTCTAAGACCTGCCGATTTATTTCTTATGCATTTCTTGGATTTTTTTTTCAGACGCCCAGCTCGGGTTTACGTAAAAGGCCCTATTATAATAACAGCTAAACTTGTTATGGCAGGTAGCCTCGCGTGTTTCGATTCAAAATTTGCCCCGCCGCTGCCAAGTCGGCCGGCATACCTTTGTATTTTTCTCAATGTCGAACGAGAATCGTTATAAGCGGTGCTATAAATTGCAATCCGTCAGTTTTATGGCGGTATAGCACATTATTCTACGAGAAATAACGGGGTTACACTTTTTTCTTCTTTTTTCTCATCAATGTTAATTAACGACGAGTAGCCATTGCATTGAAAAATAGATTCAAATAAAGCACTTAACGATGTTTTGAAACAAATTTTTCAAACGTCTATATCCGACGACACGATATGGCGGATTGCTTTTAGAATTCCACGAACAACATGCTGATACGGTTAACCACGATGTGCGAAATTTCCTATTATTTCAGTGATGGTATAATTTATATCGAATGTAATCGTGTTTAGACATAGACTTCGGTGAAAAATTATCCAAAAACGGACGAAATCCTGAAGCTAGGTACATAGGAATCAGTACTCTTATCAATCGACGCATTAAACGCGACTACATTAAACGCATAAACTGGACGTCGAAGTAAATTTCCTTTCCGCAGGAAGTCATTTTCCCGATCTGCCGACAAGTTGCACAGGTTCTGCAATTAAAATTAATTTTTTTTCATCCTCCGTGCGTACGGTCTAACACGGTATCCTATAATTATGTGCGCTTTTTTTTGGACGACTATTATATTCAGCGATTTACTCGTCGTATGCGTCACGTTGTTTTTCAAAGTCTGAGGAAGCCTATTTCCTTGCATCGCCACTTCACAGACGGCTCCTGAGATTTCGTATTTAGCACGTCCAGCCAGAAGGCTACTTATTTGCCTTCTACAATCGGTTTCGAAGACACCCTCGTCTTACACCATCTTTCGTGCATGATTGGAGCCGATTTTGATTGCACGGAATAAGAATACGACATCTTGCTGACGGTTATATATTTTTTTTTTCGGCGAACAATCGACACGTGCGAAGATGGTGCGACATCGTGACTTATGTTTTTTAAAATATAACTGATAAACGATTGTTGGCCTGGCAACAAAGGAACATCGTGGCAAGATTAAATACCCCACACGCTTTCTTGCGAGCATTTATAAATTCCACCATGCTTTTTACATGCAACGCCATTTGCAACGAAATTATATTATTAGGCTGGTTGGGGCGGGGAGGGGAGTGCTCTGCAAATGTTTTTCAATACCTTATAAATTCCAAATTTTTATCTGCTGAACGCGAAATCGATTCAATTATCAGTCGTATGAAATCAAACGTTGAAATGTCCTACGAATGTTTTTATAAATCACTTTTAATAATCCGTTTAGCGTTCAAAAAAATATTTCGTATTGCCGATAACTTTGTTCGCATTTAACGAACTGTTTAAACTGTAATTTCCACACTTTTACCGTGTTTCTCGACAAATTGGGATGACGCAAACGAAAGGCCATTGCCAATAATGCTGTATCTCACTGACGATATAAGAGAGCAAAACAAACAATCAAGAAAACAAAGACCGCGGGACAGAAAAGAGAAACAAGCGAGCACATGTCAAAGGATATGTACTCTAAGCACAGTTATGAACGCATTTATGATTAACATCAAACGAATCGTTCGACATTCGTATCGAAGCATTTTCCTCTTCCATTTCCTCAATACACTTCGTATTTGTTTGTACCTTTTACTTTATCCTATGGGGTAGTTACTTTTCACGAATGTCGTTTGTACGTTTGTTAGTAACTTACAATTATTGCAGATATTTTATATAACGCGATCGATCCTAAGATTTTTGGACATTCGATGGCACGATTGGCAATCCGCTAGCTTGTTTCATTCTAGGATTTGTACGTTGCAGTTAGCTGAAAGATAAATTTTGGTAGTGCGTGGAACTGCTTATCTCAGTTTGCAGGCCGCGGCTGTTATCTCTTCCGTCTGTTTCCATAGCAAGTAAGCGTGATTAAAGTGGCGGTCGGGTTATCATTATCGGTAGAAAACAGATCTTCCTTTATTCCAGTTTAGCGAAATATGTTTCAACTGTTTTCTCACTCGTCGCATCACAACAAATCGAACGACGTGTCACGAATATCACTGGCCAGTGTAAACGTAAAACGATAACAAGAAAGGTACTCGGTCCCAATCACGTCACGGCGTTCAAACTCTGGTTGAAATATTTGACGAACGGGAATATCTTTGCTAATGGTAATTTTATTATTGCAAAATGACGTGCCACTTTTATGTGCGCCTCCGTAAAAATTTATCTTCGTTGTCTCTTATAATAGCATATACTACCTGATTTTCAGAATGTGCAAAGCTGCTTGTTAAAGATTTTATGGAAAATTTGTTATCGCGTTGGTCCGTAAGTTAATCACATCCTTCATCTATGTCATTGTTCTGAGAAGCGAAAGAAACCAAGATCAACTATATCATCACACGCCATGAGTAAGAATTTGATAAGGTAATGAGTCAGGAAAAGCTCGAGTTTCATAAGAAAAATATATTCAAACCAGACAAACGGTGAAAAGTTGGGAAATAATAAAATCAGGATGCCCCATATCGTAAAATGTAAATTTTCCGTATACGAAACTCCGAATGTAGTAGTAAATCTTTTTCTGCTGTTATAATGCTGAATATTTAATAACAAAAATTGTATGCTTTCTGAGTCTGTCATCTCGGTGCGCGGTATTGCGATATGAATTTTGTGGTAATTAAATCACGAGGAAGAAAATATTTTTGTCCAACAAATATTTTAATACATATCATTTTGATGTTTCGAAAAGACACGATGTACATAACATTTCAACGTAAGAAAATGCTCGCAGAGTATAGTGAAGTACCTATTACGTTTACAATGTAGTATCGATTAATGCATTTCTACGCATCTGGGAGAAATGTGTATACCGTTCGAGGAAGGCCTCCTATTGTGTTCACGTTTCAAAGTTTCGCATTAAAAGAAGTTGCGAAACACTCATCATTCCTATCGCTAATTTAATAATCTTGTCCTGCTTGGATTCTTCATCTGCCGATTATTGTATTCTCTCATTAATTACTGCCAGTGTAGTACCGTTATTTCAAAAGGGATACTCGCAAACTCCATTCTATTGTTTGCGAAACATTCATTGAAAGTCCGATTTTTAATTTCGTTTCTTTGTCTTTCCTGTCAAATAACGATGAATTCCTATGGCACACCATGCATGCGGAATGATGTTAGCCTTTCAAGGTTTTTATGCCACGCATCGAAACATACGATACAACGATGTTTTGTCGCCGATAGGGAAGCCAGTGCAATATTGCGCTGAAACTATCATTTCTAATGTCGTACATTACTCAAAAATCATCGATGCACCTCTGATAAGGCAGGGCCAGTACCGTACGTCGAATACTAATCGCGAAAAATACCGAAATATTGCGACGGTCGGGATAGATCAGGCAAAAATTGTTTAAATTGTTAATAGGCAATATTGCATAGACCTTATCGCTATCGTGGAGTTCTGGAAATGACCCCTAATTATAACGAGCAGCGATCCAAATGAAAAACTCAAGGTGCGGACTTATGAATTATTAATACCTCCTTGGCATTATGATTTGTCCTTACACACTCGTGAACAGTGTCTTGTGTTTTGTACGGCCGTCCGTCGTGCTGTTTCTCTGTATTCGTGTTGTCGGTAAATAACGATAGCAGAAAAAGGGAAAGAGAGAGCGAGAGAGAGAGAGAGAGGGGGGGTGGTGCAGAGTGGAAAGGGTGATGGGGGGAGGGAGGGAGGATAGGTGGGGAGGAAAAAAAAAAGAGCAAAAGGAAAAATGTCAATAGTTATGTCTCACTGATCGTGCAGAAGCGGGAATCATTGTTTCCTTAACGAACTCCGGGGCAGCCTCGTTATCTCTTTGTACGCCGTGTTTTTCATCGTTATCTCCCTGGCAGTTGGTAAAACGATAATTCCGCGTTAACAATAATCTCGTAAGGTGGTAATCGCGGGCTGTCCTTTTAAATTACACGGAGAAGAGCTCTTGCAGTTGGGGCGTATCCGCGCGTTTTGTCACCCGGCGCGCTCTGCCTTTATGGTGGTCCTACGGTCGAGCGTTTCCTACAGATCGCGATTGGTCCCCGATCGACGCGTTTGTCGTCTTCGAGAAGAGAATCGACATCGCGCTCTTCCCGAGAACGGCCGATCGCAAAAGCACGTCCTGCACTGCGGATCGTGAAATCGAGTGTGGTAAAACCGGCCGCGAATTATCCCGGACAAATGTCCGTGATTTCCTTTGCACCAATTAAAAACAACAAAAAAAGAGTATACATGTATCGTTTATTTCATTGTTACGACGCGGTGCCTCCATTTCCGAACGGTCGACGGTTGTTAACTCGAACTAAAAAAAAAAAAACAGAAAAAAAAGAAACAACAACAGCCGCAACACCGTGGCGAATTCGCGCGTCGATTATGGACGGCCTTTTTTCTGCCTTCAGCGTTTAATTGCAACGCCATGTCAATGGTTCTTAATGATAAATAGACGGATCGCGGCGTGACGAACGAAAAGTGGTGCCTCGATTTGTATCCGGGTAATATCGCGTTAGCCAATCGTTCGTCTCTCTTCCTCTCATTTCCATGCGTCGAAGCATGAATTCCAAAATTGCATCGTCGCTTTGCCGTTGTTTTGGAAATAATCTCGAAACTGCGTAGAAAGATCGCATTTTCGCAAACGCACGCACACGCATACAGAATGAGAGTGTTTGTCAAGAACGTAAGGAGGATAAAGTCTCGATACGGCCAATCTGAGCTCTTATACGTCTTCGCCGTCATTTTGCAAATCGTTGATTTGAATGCGCCTCTGCGCTCTCACCGTGGTGTACGGATTCTATACGCGGCGGTGCATGGAAAATAATCATGGGTCCGTACGAAACGATCGAAGGATTGTGCGGAGACTGGCTCTACTAATTTCCCTTATCGTGCTGTTATGTGAATCATCGACGGCTCTTTTTAAATACGCGTCGAACCGGAGGTCTCGCATTTGATCGGTTCTCATGTTCGTTAAGATGCATTACAAGCGAGTACGTTTGAATCAAGCTACGCGTGGAAACTCGATGGGTTCTGAATCGTTGCATTTTTGTTTTTGATGAAAATCCTTGTTTCAATGCGATCACCGAGAAATGTACATAGCAAGGCGATTGGAAAGGCATAAGCACCCGAGGCGTGCCGATGGAAATTACTGTCCGCGATAAGGACAGAAGGCCGAGATCGACGAACAGACACACGATGATCGTCTTCTATAAGGCATAAACCGAAATACCAGCGTCACGAAGCAATGGAAGTACAGGAGCGAAATATCCTAGGGGCTTAAGCTTTTTTCGTTGTTTATTGTTACAGGCTTTTATATTAAAACGAATTAACGGATCGGAGTGTTTTTTTGGCGCGCCGAATTCGAAGCATATAAACTGTGTGTTTAGGTAAAAGGGAACCTGTGTGATATCTATAATTAATTACAACTGTGTAAATATTCATTACAATAGCACCGTGTGCTAGACGTATCGATTTGTTAACATGGATCACGACTAGATAAGAGATTATTTTATTTAAACCACATGCTGCTACTGCTAGTCACTGTTGTAACTAAAATCCCCGATCGTCCTGCAACGAAATACCATTGTCGTAGTTGATCACTGGCTCAAGCAAATTTCTGGTGCAGCGACGTCGGACGTCCGTTTGGTTGGATTTACGATTGATTACGATTCTAGTATCAGCGCGGAGCAGCGGCAGCAGCGGCAACAGCATAGAAATAATACCATAACTTTATATCGCTATTTGCAGGTACTCTCTCACTAGCAAATAGTTTAATTAACAGAATGCCGAATGCCAAATGTTAGTTCTAAGTAGTTCCGTAGCAAATTACTCGTACAGTCAGTCAGCTTTTTCACGGGCCTTGCGGTCGCCTTCGTAACCCAGTGGTTAGCAACTTTTTGCACTCGCCAGTAGTCATGCATAATCGACGGTTCGATCGGTCGTTTATCAACGATTATATTCTCAGCAGAGAAGAGGGCGTCCGGTGAATTTCCATTTAACGCGTTCCTATTTAGGGTTTATCGTAAGAATCGCCACTGTCTTCTTCGGCGTGCATCGTCCTCTGCGCGAAATAAACACGCGAATTTACGCGCGTCCGACTCGTCGATCATTATGCGTGTCAACGAGGAATACGAGTGCGAATGGTTATGTTTAATAACATCTATTGTCGTGCACTCGCCAAGCGAACCAGCCGGGGCGGGATTCGCTTGTCCGTTGTACGTTGGCACCGCCAGGCCTTCCGTAATTTATATCGTCGAAGAACAAATGGATGAACCGTATACGTCGAATGAGAGAATTAACACGATTGGAAGTGCATAGTCGATAATGTAAATACCGACACTTTTTTTTTTTTTTTTATTACCTTTACTCGAACGTTGGATGGGAACGAATATTCGAGGCTAACCCAGAATCGTGCTTGGGAATACACTCGAGGTAGGATCGTGAAGGATCCGACGTTAGGTTAAAGGTAATTATAACGAAACGACTAGGTGAGGCACGATAAACGTGCAGGTCGTTTCGCCCGAATTTCTCTCACGAAATCTTGCACGAATCCTTTTCGATCTTTTACTTTTTGGCACAGGCCCCACAGAAGGTCACGTATTAGGCGCGTTCGTTTTAGTTTTGGCATACCTGCGACTTTTATCCCGACAAGACGAGCGGGCATACGGTGGGAAATCATAGGATGACAGCGACAAGAAACGAGAGAATGAGACGCGATCGCAAATATTGCCGCTGTATGCGCGCTGCAATATTCTGTTTTTAATTCAAGCATCGGGCGTTCGATATTTCGCTGTCGATATTTACTTTCGGCAGTGCGGTAGCAATGATATATTGCTGTTCGTAATACCGTTAACGATACCTTACGTCAACGTTGAGCAAAAAAAAAAGGGGGAACATCGGCAAGTTTTTCCGTCATCCAGGTTTCACTTGTTTGTATCTTTGCAATTAATGCCTCGTTGCCGAACTACGACGCCTGCGGATTCTTACAAAAGCAACAAAGATAATGATGTTGATGGTAATAATTATTGCCACTGCTACCAGGATATTTACCAGCGCATACGATCGGCGGCTATACTGGCAGACGGAAAAACCCCACGCGCTTATACGAAATATTAGTTACTAAGGCCGTAAGGATAGCTCAATTTCCAATATTATCTTCGTTTCTCTTGTGTCGTCGATCATTCGGTTAAGATACGTCACCCTTTTGCTTCGTCGAGGTAAAACATCGTGCATTGTTACTGTTAACAGGAATAGAAATTAAATATGACGAAAATGCTTCGTCAAGGCCGTTGTTTAGGTTCGACAATGAGCATTGGCCTGAATGAGAAAAAGGGTAGCGTCCAACAGTGCAATTCACGATGAATCTTTTAAGACGTAATTTGTCTATTGAAAAATAGTAGCGTCGGTCAGTGGAATCGTGACGTAGCTTGTATGAACGTATAATTACACGGTAAAGCAAACTACGGTGCATGAAATATTTGTTTCAAATTTTTCCAAGGCTGAGGACAAAATCGTGATTTTTGGTGGTAATTAAATTTAATTCTCGCCTGGATTAAAAGTTTAAAACTTTTCACGTTTGCTTCATAAAATTTATATTAAATTTGGAATGCTGTTGTGTGATTACTATGGTTTGATAACCCGAAAAATGAGAAAAACGGGGACTCAATATCGCTTGATCGAAAAACAATAATGACGTTTTGCGCAAGCAGCGAACGTGATAGGGAATTGTTCGAAGTTGAGAAATTTTTAAAGAGGAACGAACTAAGACAAAATTGAGAAAATTGTATCAGGTATTATAGTATTGAAATAGAAATATCTTGGGGAAATATCGGACGTTCTCGCGGCACACGTTGTGATCATCGTCTTGATTCATCGAACCTTAGTAAACAAGTGTATCGTACTCATTCAGTATGCTCAATGTAAACAATAACTTTAACAACCCTTTCCTCGTTTCTATTTTACAAACATTACTTTCGAACCAATTCGAATTATTACATACGAATCGATGTAGCTCTCTTGAAGTGCTTCGATCCAAAAGCACAAATAACACAAAAACTAGGATTGTCCTATTTGATACTTCACGCGTAAATTAGGATTGCGGGCTTCGATTGAAAGATTACGACATCTACTCACAACGAGGAATCGCATTGTGAGTTTAGTGAGTATATATATATATATATATTAAAAACAAAACAAACACATCGAGTTTAAGTAAGCTACGCTCCAGTGTCCTGTTAAAGTATTATCCTCGCGCGCTATACATATATCTTCTGTACAGAAAGTAGGTCTTACGAGTTTTTGAGTAATCGAAACCTGGATCGCTGGATTTAACGCTTAATAAGGAGCGGTCGTCGTAGTCGATTAATTAATTGTGACCAAAGAATTTTTCGATCGAAGTACGCCGTTCGAATTCGAACAAGTTCCCGTTTATACCTACATCTTTTCTTTTTTTTTTTTTTCAAAATCGCACTGTTTTCTTTTCACGAATTTTTGTAAATCGTGGCATACTAGAGAGAAAGAGTGAAAGAAAGAGAGAAAGAGAGTAAGAAAGAAAGAGTGTGTGAGAAAGAGAGAGGGAGAGAAAGAGAGGATGCGATCGATACTCGCTCGAAATCAAGTGATTCGTACCTCCGACGAGGCTGGACGTTTTAGAGTATCGGCCTATTCGACATTGCGAACGAAGCTTAACGATATTCGATTGTCAAGTAGTTTATCGTACGTATATAGATAATATGTATGTATGCGAATGAGACTCAAACGGAATTCGGCCTGCTGATCACTCCGTCCGCGACACACATTGTAATTATGCATTGTAAATACTCAATGACGAATACGTTAGGCAAACACGCACGCATTGTGTAACTGTAAATATCGAACATGGAAAAGATATTTGTTAAATATAGAATATGTTACGTTTTTCAAGAATTTATTGGTGTTGTGTACTATTGATTCCACTAGATAATTAACGACAGAATTATCATTTTTACATATTATTAATGTTAATGTTATATCGAAGCTCTATATGCAGTAAACATTTGTTACTGCTCTTACATTCTTTTGGTGTATCCGAGAAGTTGGAGCAATTCCTTGAAATTTGATTCTCTAAAAAAGCAATGCAGTCACCGGGTGTTGCTCCAAAAAATGTTTGCTGCAATAGATACGTTATAGAACTTAATTGACAGGCCTATTTAAATAATCTAAAGTACAGCGGAGTAATCAAAGTTTGACGTTAGAACGAATATCACCTTGTGTAAAAAAAATTCTGCGGATATTTTAGTATGCTCAAGCCCAACAGTCGATGTAGACCTTATTAAATATTACTCGCATTGCAGGCTATTGTACTCATAGACATTTTTTTTACTTTTAGTAGGGTTATATTAAGCGATGTATCGGAAAAAGATATTGTTTCCAACACAATAAATGTACAGTACAATGGCAGTGCTGGGAAACTTCAATAAGAGGTAAGTGATGATTTTCATATACGCACAGATGGAAAGTATTGTGGGAATAACGTGTTCAACCTAACGATAAAAATCAATATCAAAGCGTAGATGTGCATTATCTGATGCAGACGCAAATAAAATCCGAGATTTGCAGTTTTTGAGGAGTATATCATCGCTTTGAGCGTGCTCACTGTTGTCATGGTTCATAAAGCATCATAAACAATGCAATTAACGTGTACAATGTATGCGATAAGTGCACTGTAAAGGCGAGCCTAGTATAATTAATACACAATATTTTAAGAAAGTATGTTCTTAGCGATTGAAACGCACGTTTTACGATAGCCATTAGCGTAATTATGGTTTGCTCGAGAAATTGCTCTGTTTTAAACTTCCCCTCTACATAAACGACGTACGTTGCTTTACGCATGTAACGTACGAATTTTACACGGTTTGACTCTTTATAAAAACGAAACGAATCGATTTGATGCGCTTTATATCCCCCTTTTTATGTCTACCGTTTTTTAAATGTACTAAGGAATACCGTACGCATATATTTTAACTCGTACAAGTAGAGCATTAAAAATTCATATACAACACAATGGTAAATCTTGTTCGTATTAAACATAGAGATTGTGAAGCAGTACCTTGTTTAGATCTTAGTTATGAACAGAGGCAATCATTTCCTCTTAATATACATATTGATTTTCTTCCAGTTATGTTCATACTTATTTTATATAATGTTCTTGGTTTTGGAAGCGAATACTTTCACGGGATTTCATTTAATTGAGAGTTCCTATGATCGTGTACGAGTGCATTATGTGTACAACTTTGTTTCTGCCGATTTTTTTCCGAAATTCGAGGGTTTTTTTGTAAAAAGCCAGTTATACATTTATGATTCAAAGTACTATCCATCATTTGCCACTAGTTTCTCCCATCATTCGGCTAGCGTACAAATCCCGCGTTGAAAAAAAACCACTACTTACCGCTAAAGCCATCTATAGGAAAACGGCGGAAGCAAAGTTGTACAACTAATACAGGTGTAAAAATCAATTTGCGCTTCGATCGTTGCAATTGGAAACAGGTGTACATTTGCGTAAGTCTGTATTTTGTTACCAACCCATAATATTATCCTACCCATAATTTCTATATTGACGTGTATACATACAGGATGAGGCCGGTATACTGAAAATCAATTCAAAATGGATAATGGTGTCCAACACAAGCAGATTTGAAGGTACACGTAAGTACTGCGTAGATAATGCCTACAAGTTCTTTTTGTCTTATTAGTTTCTTTTTTTTACTTTTACGCTACATTTCAAATCGCTAATACAAGTATAAAAATAGACTCCTTCGTATTTATACTGAGACGATAAAAATCTATAGTAATTACTCTGTGTAGTCTACTATGAAGGTTTTTTTACCTCTTGTTCTATAGCTATTTCTGCAGAAGCAAGTGGTGGTCGAAAATAATTTGCATACTCAGTCATGGATTCAGCATTTTCTAGGAAATTTTAATTTGAAGAATTCGTACGAGCATTTTTCTCTTGATTACCTATCAAAAGCGGATTTTACGCACGTGTACATTTTATTTCTTCTTTCATTAATGAACAACTCTAGTCCATTGACTCCATCGACTACGATCTTTCGCGCACATTGAAAATTTGTTTGATTTTTGGCGAAAAAAAAACGGGGCTGGATTTCAGCGAACGTAAAGTTTGCTTAATTCACGACATATCGACAGGATGCTTGAAGTTTATGTAATAAGGTTGAGCGCTGGCAAACATTAAATATTTGCTTTCGAAGTTCATGCTTGGCCAGTTTTAATTTTCTCTATTTTGAATAGTACCCGCACGATCTGCCATTCATTTCTGTACTTTACCATTGCAATTGCTACAAACGGTGGCGCGTCCTATCGATCGCGAAACAAACATTATAAAACGATGCCGGACGATATTCGCTAAGGTATATAAATGCAGGTGACACATCCGTGCGGAAGTACACATTACTTTATTTAGCGTGCCATTATACGCGCATCGTTAAATAAATATCTCTTGTCACCCGGCTGTAATTTGAATAAAAAAAGGAACCCCTATATTATTAATCGTTTGTCGGGCTTAGTCAAATTGTTTTTCCCGATACGATTTCATTCTCTGCTCAAGCTATTCAGTCCTTTACTCGCTCATCGCAAAATTATGGAGTCGATATTCAGCCCCACAATTATTACAGTACCAGCTAAATCAAAGCTCGATAACCCTTTCTTTCCAGACAACCTTTACACACGATTCCTACCAATCCTTCGTCTACTACAAGTATCCAAGAAATCGAATAATATTGAGCCTACGCATAATTCCGTAGCGAAAGCTCGGCACATGCCGTTCGCAGTTTTTTTTTTCGCTCTCGCATGCGTCAAACGTATAAAGTATCGTTCATTAAGCGAAAGCTGAAATTTATGATAAATTTATTATGATTAAAATCGCTTTTTTGCTAAACATATAGCTTTTGAAATTTACTCAATTTTCCCGACGGAATTATGCATAGACTCAATACACGTATCACCCGATATGTAACAGAATTCCAGCCAATCATTATACACGCGCCTTTGTATCCATTAATCCTACTCGATCCCCTATGACAAACAATCCTGACCACTTTAGCCAGTCTACCAGGAAGCTGCTCGCGAAAAGGAGGGAAGAATGCAGTGGCGAAATTCCTGAAGCGGCCGGTTCGCGAGTGCTCCCGATATCGCGCATCGTCGGATCCGTAAGCAAATACCTAATATCAGAAAGTACCTGCCCAGGCCTTTTTCCCCGCAAAGAGGAAGGCCCCGTCCGGCTGCCCGCGGAATCCACTGGTATATTCCGTAGGAAGAAAAAGGAATCCAGGGAGTTCTGCGTATACTCTACGCAGCTACCTGGGAAGGGACAAATCCCTAGTGCCGCATGTGATTAAGTCCTTTTCACAGAGTCGCGGACCGAAAGAAAGGGGCGAAGGGGAGGGCGTACAGGGTAGAGGACTTGGGCTTCGCGGCAACGGCATTGTGCACATTCTCCAGGACAAAGGAGGGGCGCGGCGGAGGGACGAGGGAGGGGGGAGGAGGAGGAGGAGGAAGAAAGATGGGTACGAGGGGGCGGGAGGGAACCACGGACATTCATCACAAAGCAGGGTGCTCCAGGGCGGACAAGTACGGTCCGCCTGAATGTAGGAAACTACCTGAGTACCCGCGTAGCAGCCACTGTGCGTTGGCTTTCCGTCGCGGCGTTTTCGCCTTTGGAAGCCAGGCGGCCGCGTACCGCCGCCGATTCCTAACTGCGCGCTCTCCATTCGAGGGCATAATGACGGCCGAGGAATATTACGGTCCGGGATAGAGGAATACTTTTCGAGCCCTTTGCAGCACTAAGAAACCCACTTGGCCGTGCCTACGTCTCGTTCTAATCGGCCGCCTCGTAGTTGGCGTGACAATTTAATTACGCACGATGACCCGGTACATCCTTGGTATAACGGTCGGCGTGTATATAGTTAGGACCGTAGGTACCAGTGGCCGCGATGTTTTATCGAGCTGGATGTCACGTTGGAAGATTAGAGGAAATTGCTCCATCGCCGAGTTTGTCACGAAGATATCAAGTCGAGTTTGAGTTTGTCTAATAATAGACGAATTGCCGGTTATTTTTTGTTGTCCAGAAGGAGGGATCTCGTCAAGTATAGCCACGGGTTTTACATGTGACCGCGGTTGTCCTGGCTTGGTGAAGAAGCTATATGTATCGGTGAGAATCTGCGCGTAATTGTAGCCTGTTGACCAATTTTACGAGCAGTAGTAAAGCACGTATGTCGAGTTTTGTTTTCTCATGAATTTGGGTACGAAATTAGTTAATGTTCTTGCGAAAGTTTCGCGAGAGCGGTCTGACTGCTGCTAAATTTCCAGATCAAATACAATGACGCAGTTCGCCAGAATTGTTTTAACCGCAAATCTTTAGCGTACGAGTATAATAAATTTGGCTGAATGTGAATGATGATGATGTTAAACATTGTTAATTAATTTACTAATCGTAATAAAGTGCTGGTAAGATAATCGTGGTGTACAAATTCTTCTAAGATTGCAGGTTAAGCGATGACAGGGGCGTGCGTAAAGGGAACGTGGAATTAACACGTTGCAAGTAGTCGGCGCGTTTAGCTTCGTCTTTGGAAACTGCCGTTGGATCGTCCATGATCCCAATTGGACGGCGCCGGTTATGCTGCGGCCGCACAGCTTTTTCTTAGAAGGGATCGAGTACCGAGAATTTTCGAGGCTATACAAGAAGGGACAGTATGGTAGGATGCCCAGAGGGTTAAGAGGCGTGGTTACGCGGGACAAAGAAAAAAGGTCCCATTAATTCTTTCAATAATTTTATAGTTTCCTGTCCTGAGAACAACACGTAGCAACTATTCAATTCTACATATTGTGTTAATATTTCTCGTGTATTACCACCCGTTGCTTTCTGGTCCTTAAGTCTTATGACAAAGATCTTTAAATTTGAACGTTGACAGCAATGTATCGATTTATGATATTTGTAAAAATAAGACTTTGAGCTTTTCGTGGAAGGCGCGTGCTTGACATACGCACAACGTAGTAGTTTAATCTATGTATGACAATGCAACGTGTAAAGGCAAAATGTAGAGGTTTAATAAGGAAGATTATTTTATTTACATTGCCTCGAGAAACTTGACGGTGGAAAAATTCCTGCTTAGAGGCGCAGGTACTTTAATTTTTATCCGACGCACACTGGCACTTATGCGCACTCAAGCGACAAAGAAGTAACAGCTCAAGCGTTCCTTCCTGAGCGGATTAGAAAAAGGTTGTACAACGTCCAGTGTAATCGGGATTTTTTCTTAATATTCTAGAATTATAAAGCAGGAAAATGGTATTTTCAATACGTAGATGGGCTCCAAATGGTCACCAGAAGGCGCCCGGGGGGTCCATCCAGGGGATTTAGCCTACTCAAAGATCCGACAAAAACGTGACTAATACATGCCAGAGACAAGTGTCCTGTCACATAATACCCCGCACTATTTTTTTTAGAGATATTTTACGCTACTATCTTCTTCCCCTATTCTTGAATTTGATCATTTTACTTCAGTCAACTAGTACGAATAACAATTTTTTGAATGAAAATATTGTCATCCATCGTACATTTTATTTTTTTCTATCGTACAGTTATATTTTCCACGATAAATACGACATTAAATAATTTCTCTATTACATCAGCTACGAGAATTTTTACTTATTAATTGAACGAGGTTATGGGCATCACGTGAATAAGAAAGTGTGCGTGGTATTGACCTTTACATATTGAGTATTTCATATTTTCCGACTTAAAGGTTAACTGATGCCATTTATTACTTGAGATGTTTCGATGTGGTTTGCAGCAGGTATACCTGATTTGACTTGGTCAAACATATCAAATTTAACTGGGAAAATGGATAATTAATACAACTAAACGATTTTGATGCGCAGCATGGTTGGGCAAGCTTGTCTCTCGGTCGAATCAACTTGTGAAGTGAATGACGCAATTAGAATGACGCTCCTATTTCTTGCATCTTTTTCACGTCCTTTGCTGAGATGACGCTCTGATGTTTCTAATAAACTCATAAATAATGTCCATCAAGGTACAGGTATTCTAAGTAGATTCTACGCAACAAAAAAACAAAAATTACACGCGGCCCATTCGCAAGGAAAGAAATAAAAACGTGAAAAACATAACATTTTATTGCGAAAAAAAATGTTAAATGTGTATGAAGTGTAATTTTACAGACTGTTAAGTAAAACCGTGATGAAACTGTTTGTATGTAAATTAAATGTCGTGGCTAATTACTTCAGTTGATAAAGTATGAAATCGCTGACCGATCGAATGACCGATGTTACAGAGAATTGATGTTTGCTTAGCAGGAGTAAATTAACCTTGGTTACACATAAAACCAATTTCGATATCTCTTTTTTTTTGTTCAAAATAAGTAATTGAATTTTCGTAAGCACGTTAAATTTAAGGCAATGTTTTTTCAACATTTTAGCAACAGTTTTTATCATCTGAAAACATAACGAGGTTGGCGAAATATGTTTGAGGTCCTATACCTTGTTCTCGCTTTTTTCTTTGGAAAATATGTAAGCTATCTGTTACTTAGTAAGTAAGTATTATTGTGCGCCTAATGAAAAGATGGTTCGCAAATTTTTAGTGTGTAAATACAAGAATGCGTGAATATGACGTACATATGTAGGACTGATTCAAGCACGTTTACCAGCTATCTTGTATTTGATCATCTGCCTGTCTCTCTTCAATTGTAGTAAATAAGATACCATCTTCGTTCAATTTATAGTCCAATTAATTTTCAAGACATATTGAGAACATACTGGAAGACAATAATGAATACCTCCGATAACACAAGTTACCGATGCTTACAAGCAAGTGCTTTACTAAAATGTTACCTTAATCAAATATGTATTTTTTATTGTACAGAAAGCTTATGTGAGATTTCTCTAATATATTGGACGCGAATAATCCTACTGTATGAATAAATGTATACGTATAAAATTGTTTAAAAACAATATATATATATATATAACACGTGAAGTTACACTATATGACGCAGAAGTCTAACAATAAGCGAGATGCCGTTGTGTTGCCCTTGGAGCTTAATAATTTAACGAGGGGGGCTGAGGGTCCCCCAACGATAATTTCCTCTGGAAAGAGATTGGTCCTCCTCCATGATGTAATGAATTCATCTTAAGATAGTAATGTTTATAAACCGAAGAATTACAGGGGTTCCTGGCGTGATGCCACGAAGTGGAATAGTTACTCTCAAAACTATAATGCAAATACATGGCGCGGCAACATCTTGCAGCTTCAAATCGTCCGTGCGTTTGGATAAAAATATCTGTTTTTACCATGCTTATCGTTTCCCGGAATGAAAACGTTCGAGCTCTTGGCTAACGTCGAGTTAGTCAAGACACAAATGTACCGGACTCCGTAGTAACATTCTACGCTTCTGACATCCATCAGCGCGGACGGTAATGTTATCACAAAATAACCACAGATACGGGTTTATCACGCGGATAAGCCCCGGCCTCGCGTTACAAAAACAATTGTCTAACGCATTGCAAATGTTCCCTGTCCAAGCCCGCTGCGTCGTTTTCCTTGATTATAAAAATTAAAATGCGCGAGGAAAAAGTTTGTAACGCAGGAATGCTTTGACGTGAATTAGTCCAAATTAAGAGCGTCACGACGCGTATTAACCCGAATGAGGGGCGTTATGGCGCATAGGTAAAGGCCGGCCAGGCTGTGGACCGTTTGATTTTCGTACGTGCGGCGGGGGGTGGAGTCGCAAATCCAATGGTTTCGGGCAGCTTTAAAAAAATTGATCCTAACATTCCGTCAGCCGGGCGCTTACGCGGGCAAAGCGTGATTTTCACGATGTCCAAGTGAGTCTGGCGTTTCGCGATACCCCCCTTTTTTTTTATCTTTTTGAGGTCACGTTATCCCCCACTTGCAGCTGCGACCGGTGCATTTTCAACAGCGGCGCGTGTGACAATATATGTAATACAAATGCCCGTGGGATTGGGGTGGGGGGTTATTGGTAGGAGATGCGTTACACGAGTTTCACGCGTTAAAACGGTTCTTGGAACGTGGAACATTACGAGGTACTTCGGGAGGCAGAAGGGTGACGTCGAGTTTTGACGTGGAAATACGAATAAAAATTTTTTTTTTCACCAGAGAGAAGCTCGGAAGCTCTTTTGCGGTAACAAATGGTACTTGTATCGAGTGTGCTTGGAAGAAAAATTATTTTTATTCTAATACAGGAGGAGTCCTACGTATGCTGATAAGACGGAAAGACGGTGGGGTAAAAACCTGAATAGATCTCGTGCCTCGAAAGGATTTTGTACGAGGAGGAATGATCGTAAAATAAACCGTAACGTTGTACGCGTAGGCTCCGTGTTCGCATTTCTGTTCGCTGCCCTTTTGCATTCTAATGAAATAGCGTTAAATCAGTTTGTAGAATTACGGCATGTACAAGGTAAATATACTATTATCAAAGCACTCCCCTGTATTCAGATTAAATAAAGGTTATTAAAAATTGTGTAAAATCGATTTGCACGATTATTGCGTACCTACCAGAGGTGGAATGTTGACGCTAATGTGTACGCCATAAGCCCGAAAAGCATTTTCAGGTATAAAGCCTCTTATTTTTCTTTTGAAAATAACAGTAATTATTAGGTAATAATTATACGCTCCGAAGAGCGTTTGCGGCGACAGAATGTGCATAAAAATTACATTACGATAAATTGCAGCGAGTGGATATCTGCAAGAGATACGTATTTTAGTCATTATTGATTATTTTCTTTGTATTTGTACAGAACAATTTCTTCCGCGGAGTAGAACAAAACAGGGAATACCACCAGATCTTTATAAATTATCCATTTCTTGGGAAGTAAATTACAGTGGTTTTTATTATACCAATCCTGCATTGCAACAAGATGTATTGTAAACTATTTTGTAAATAAGCAGGAAACTATATCTATTAATAAAAGATTATCAAAATTATAACAAACTATACTGTATTATATACTGTACTTAATTAATAATAAAAAATATCTTTTTTTTGTACACAAAATGTTTATTTATTTAAAAATCCTTTTCCTTGTTATCTTACGAAAATTTCTTGCTAATTTTGGAGTCTTGCATCAGGAGAATATAATGGCATAGGAAATGATACGATTTCGCGAATTCCGAGAAAAAGACGTAATTTCCAAGAATTATCGCAAATTGAGTTTTACGGATATTTTGTAAAAATTTCTTGCCAATTTTGAAGTTTTGTATCAGGAAAATATAATGGCATAGGAAGTGGCACCATTTCGTGAATTCCGAGAAAATTACGTAATTTCCAAGAATTTTTGCGAAGTGAAATTTATGGGAATTTTCTGCAAATTTTTTGCCAATTTTGAAGTTTGGCATCAGGAAAATATAATGGCGTAAGAAGTGGCACAATTTCATGAATTCCGAGAAAATGACGTAATTTCCAAGAATTTTCGCGAATTGAGATTTACGGGAACTTTACTTACTACTTTTGCTTAATTTAGAGCGAGAGGGAAGGGGTCGGAAATAAATATGCAGTTACATCTTTTTTGACTATTTCTCTTTATTCTCGTATTCCAATACATGTAATAACTTAAATCTAATTAGTATCTATATACAATTTAATTTTACTTGATATGATAATATATTTCTTATAATACTTATTATTATTTCAGTTATTATAACTTGATCATAATAATTTATAATATCTAAATATACATATATTGTATTTAAACCATCCTGTACAAATAGCATACAATCATACGCACATAACAGGAAGCTGGTATATAAAAAAATATAAATATACATTTTTCTTAGTACTCTTACACAAATTCAGAGTAACTTTCTCCTAATATTTTTGTACTTTATGTACTCATACTTGTAGTACTCGTTCTCCGTGTACATTTTTATGTAACATACTCTAATATCGTACTGAAACTTACACATGGTACAATATCCGACTTGATACTTGGTTTTCGTTAGAGTTGGGGACACAGGAAATATCATGAAAACTGAAACGTACGGCCACTTTTTATACCAAACTATACCATAGATGTTTGAAATAAATTATTCTCGCACGACAACGTACGTAACACAAGCACACGTACCATATGTAAATAGAAAATAAATTCTTTTCACGATAAAAATTTGATGTAAAAAGCGTCTTTTCAGTTCCACTAATCTTTTGAGTGCTACGAATGTATATACTCACTTGGCATAAGGCTCGAAAAATTGCAAAACGTGTCATTGAAGAAATGAATGACTTAGAGAGTGATTCGCTGTTAAATACTGAGACCCCTGGATCACAACGTAGAGCAAACCAATTATTTTTCTTTCAGAATCGAGGCAGAAGAATTACATATAACTGCTAAAATAATGTCTGACAGTGACACTCTATTCAATAAGAATATAAGCAAAAATGCAAGTATTACGCGTACAACATTGATTTCACCGTCCGTCGTTAGCCACGACGGAAGCTAAGTTATACGCGTAATACATCTCCAGAATCAATTAATACCTTCAACTTGACGCTAAAAGATACTGCGGCTGCACCGTTTGTTCGTGCCTTCTAAATTTCAGCCCCACGTACAGTTCAGAGTTACTATGCCCAGCTTCCGAAGTGTTAACAGAAACTTTTCATTTTGATACTCCTCGCCTGCGTTTTCAATTAAAAAAAATATACCAAAATACATATGACAAAAGTTCCGGCGCTTATAATTATTTGTCTTATAACCCTCGCGTATACGACATGGCCCAGGGAACACGTGCACTTGGTCGACATCGACCACTCGGTTAACAACCACCGTCGTTTTCTTATTACTACTTCTTCGTGAGGAAAAGAAAATATTTCACGTGAACGATTCTTCCTGGATGGGCTACCGGCAAGGTAATTAATAACTTTAGCATTACTTTTTGCCGCGCGGAGAGATTTTTGCGCCAATGAGTACATTAACCGCGAGACAATTATGCGTCTTTGGGGAGGTGAAAGGGCTCCTGCGAAAGAGCGACGGACGTCTGTGCTTTTACGTTCGAGCCCTATGAAGTAGGAGGTATCTTTGAAAACGTAGGCTTGGATTTTACGTATGGGACCCGGGAGGCGTGCGCCCCGAGACACAAAGTCGGATTTGCGATCAAACGACGAGCTTCTGTTATGAACCTTACGTCATCGTTGCGTACGTAGCCGGCCGAACGGGCGGATACATTTTTGAGGAATTCTTTCGGCCAAACTAACTCGTCCCCTTCCTACCCTTTGCACCGTTCCACCAACCGCCCCGAACCTGCCATCCCAACTCTTTCCTGGGCCTACAGACTTCTACTTCGCGTTGGTAGGTTAGGTACCCCTTTTTGCTTCATTGTACGTTCGTCGGTACGTTTTTGTGCACATCTTCCCCATTCCCCCTTCTCCTCCTCCGCGCCGCCCTCTCTCGGCCCACCCTGTGCCCGAGCGCTCGCTTTTTCCTATTTTTTAACATTTTCTTTTCTTCAATGCCTTAAAATGCAAAAATAAACGAGACCTCGTTGGCCGGCATGGAATTGACCGTCGGGCGGGACGCTTCGATTTTTCTAGAATTTTGCCGGTTGGGCTAAAAAAAGAAATTTTTCTCTGAAAATGGCCGGCCCAGGGTGGCCCGTGAAATCAGAGAGAAATTTTCTTTTTCAAAACTCCACCAAAATTCCGGGATCGCCGGGATCGCGGCGGTGCGCGGACAATACAAAAACCGCCATAGCTCGGAGCCATCGTCTCTGCCCGTTCGCCTCTCTTTCTCTCCCTCGCTCCCACTTCGGTCCTTCTCTTTCAAACCATTCTCTTTCTCCCTCGCCGTTCATCCATCTCCCTTCCTCCGCGCCTCTCCTCGTCTGCTCTACGCGGCAGTGCTCAATTATTGACCGGGCCACTCGCGGAAGGGCCGCGATTTTCCTCATTGCCGGACCCTGGGTCCTTCCTGTTCTGCCCAGGACCGGCTCCGGCGATACCTGGAGGAGGTACCGCCCGACGTCGCGGTCGTCCGACGTCCGGACGTCGCCGGGACGGCCGCGTCGAACGGCCGAGCCCGGACGAAACTTCATCCACCGGGCCGGCCGTCTCTCTTTCCGACGCGTCCTCCGTCGGTGTCTCTCCCTCGTTACGTTCCACCCTCGCTCCCTCTCGCTCCCACTCCCTCCCTAACTCCCGCCTCCGCGCCTCCTTTTCCCTCTACTCCCGTTCCCTCGCTCCCGCATCTCCCACTCCCCGGTCGCTTTATTCGTCGTGAAACTTTTTATGTTGTATATATTAAAGGGAACGTATCAACCTCCTTTCCGTTAAAGTGGATATCGTCAAATTAAGGGTACGTCGAACGTGCCCGGGCCTGTCCTCGCGTATACTTACATATGCGCCGCGGTTAGAGCGCTACGAACCGAGCGCCGATGCGCTATGCACGCAACCGTCTGCGACTTTAATTCCCGTCCCGGGGACCTTAAGGGCTCCGGCAGGTGAAAGTGCCCCGCCAAGCGACTAAGACTTTTTTCCTATCTCCTCCCCCTCCCCTCGTCTCTGGTACAGCTTCTGCCCGTCCCCCCAGGTACCCTCTACGGCTCACCTCTTTTTTCGGGGCCAGAAAGAGGGCAGGGACCGGCGAAGGAGGGACAAACGATCGAGAACATGTGGCACGAAGGTTAGCGAGTCGCACCGCCGGTTGCCCCGTTACGTTTACTTTTCTACCGGGCCCGCGACCGTTCGCTGATTGGCACCTTAACGCGCCCCGTAATGACGAGGCTGAGAATAATAACATCGATAATGACGATCATCTCGCGGGCTCCGATTTCGCGATTAATTCGACGGGCCGCCAGGACGTGCGAGACAGTGAGCGCGGTGGTTGCTTCGGAGCCTCGAAGTGGAGGTCCGTGTATCCCGATACCCCAGGCTGGGAGCTTCGACGAACCTGCGTTGGAGATTCCTCTCCGTCTGCAAGGAAGCGTCTCTCGCATCTTGGGCTCGGTTTTTCCGATCGGGACGTTGAAACGCGTAGAACCGAAAACTCAAGATTCTCGTAACCCTTTTAGGAGATACTCTGAGGATGCTAGGAGCAGAGTTGTGAAATTGAAGGAATTTTTAACCGAATCGCGAATCATACTGAACACGTATAGCACGGCGCGACCCAGCCCGCGGTTGAAAAGGAGGTTGGTTATCGTAGAGCGTTTTAATTGTATCCGCGGAGATAGGAAATATAATTTTACGATTAGGTATGAAATACTGGTCGGGAGAGAGGGAGGGAGGGAGAGAGAGAGAGAGAAAGAGAGAGGACGTGGTAAGACCGCGTGGAATTTATTTCGTTGCGTTAGATATTATGCAAGTGACGTACGGTTTGATAAAGAGAGCAAGAAACTAACAGCTATATTTATCACCGGTGCAAGTTGTGCAACTGTGCGGGAATACACGAGACCTAGAAACCTGTACGTAGGATAAGATACACGGCACTTTTCTTTTGCGTTCCCTTTTTTTTATTTTCAATGCGCCACGAATGACTCTACTGGTTCAGAACTAGTTGCAAATGTAAGCCCTGTTAATAATAAGATAATGCGCCGCCGGTCTGCGTGTATCTATTGCGGGATATCAGACCGATTTTCCTTACCCAGCCAATCGCGTTTTCCCGGGAAGTTACATCGCATTTGCATAACGGACGCCGGCCCATAGGTACGCCGAAGTGTAATTATATTCGATAAATCATTAAAACGCCTAACTGTACAAATTACGGTGCTCTGACGTGTGCCATGCGAAATATATGGTATATTATACGGGGCATATATGCGTATTCACATACCTGCACTGCCGGTTAATATTTGATTTTTCGCTTCAGCGTAAGAGAGGAAGGATTGCGCTATTAAAAACAGCGTCTCGCAACGTTAGAAAAATGATTTGCCTTATCGAAGGGCGCGACCTCAGAATGAACATGTCGTTAGTACGTGCAAGGTACTACGTATAAAATAAAAATATGTCGGAATTATCGAAATTATGATAAGGTTCGTGAATGCATCTAAATGCGTGTAATTATCACGAGTTGTCAGAAATTTAAATGTAATTTCTGTGGTTATTTAAACATACGTAATCGCGACCAATGACCATTGTTTTTGTAGCGTTACTGCACCGATGTTTTCGCAAAAGTGACGGGTTAAAATTTAATTCCACATATAGGTAACAGGAAATATTTCTGTAATCGCTGGCATTGCGACTGGCACAGCACTATCCTCTTTAAAGCGCATTTTTATTTCCCTACAACGTGGATTTTGATTTATATTTCCTTTGAGAAGGACAACGTATCAGTTCCATACTGCATTAAATACGTTTGTTCGATAAGTAAAGTAACGATAGACCTGCAAAATTTGACCAAGCAGGTGCAGATTTAAAGCAGTTTTAGGTTTTGCCAAACTTGTTATTTTCGACAACGTCTATGATAAATTACAAACGCAAATTAGATTTAAGTGTTATCTCTTGGAACTCGATTGCGAACCAAGGCAGTAATGTACAGAGAGTTTCTAGCCGTCTCGAAGCATTAGCATAATTTCATTCAAATTGAAACTAAGAATCACGCAAGTTAAGCATTTTAGCATGCGTGGCGACGCTCCTTTATTTCCAATATTCATGATAAAAGCTTTGGGCTCATTTTCTCGATTCTGTACCTGCAAAATAAACGTCTACTCCTAAATAATATACATTTAATATTCCTATGAAAAAGTAAAATACCAATTGTGTCAGAATAAATAAGTTAACTGTTACATAGCATAGAACAGCATACAACAAACAAATGGACGGTACGGTGTTATTCGACATTTGTTATTTATCAGAAAAGAATTATCGCGATAGATCATGAAATATTGACAAAAAATCAAACATTCATCATATTTTATAAAAAAAAAACAAAATAGATTATCGCAACCAAAGATCCAAGGAAACAAAACCGTAGTCGTTTTTCAATTGTTATCGGAATAACGGCCGAAGTCCATTTTGAATCTGAAGAGGACTTTGAGATCAGAAGACTCTCCGTCTCCTTTTCGTCAAATGTTCGTAACGCGGCAATTTCCACTGGTCGGGACAAGATATTAATCCATTGTCGAAATTCTAGCAAATCGAAAACGCGCACCGCCGCTGCAATGCTCGAGCCATTAAATTACAATTGTCCGTCGTGACGTTTTTGCTACCGATTCTGCCCACGCAGAACGATGGGGTTGGGAAAGCAGCACCCTATCCGGTTCCCTTCAATGGGGGAATGCCCGACCGTGGAGCTTCGACGTCCCCCCCTGAACTCTCCTGCCTATAATTTACTATCGTGTCACTCCATAGATATTCCAAATTAAAAGGAAGACGGACCTGGCGAAAAAAGATCCGGCGAAATGCAAATTCATTCGGCGCGAAAGTGAAATAACGTAATAACGTATGGCCACCGCCGTCGGCCGACCATGTTCTCTTCTCTGTGCCGCCGACACGCGTGTGCTTTTCGAGGTCCTTATACCTACTTCGTGATATTTGTCGATGTTCGGAATTTTAAATGGCGCACGATATTTTCCCGGGCTGACGAATCTGGAGTCACTGGCCAATGCGAATGGTGATAAATTTTCGTGGGTTATGAAATACGAGTTTTGCGAACAATCTTATCCTTGCAAATTGCTACTGATATAAAAGTCTTTTCTCCAACTTCGCAGGAAGTCGAAGAAATTATATCGACGCGATAAACTGAATGTTTAGGATATTTTATTGCATAGTATTATTAATGTTGATTGTCTATGCGGATAATAAAGCAACTATTCAACTTGGATTTAAATTCGGAATACGCACGATTTTATAAAAGAAATTCAAGGATAATAGCCAATATTCGATTTTAGAGTAATATGCAGATTTTAAATTACTTTAAATGTACTTCCGTTTACTCTTAAGATATTTGCACACCTTTCTACGAAGATTCTACGACCTGTCAGAAGTCTTACGTTAGCAAGATTCTACAGATAAAGCGGTTAATCGCGGTATCGCCCAGCAGGAATCCGACGTGCAAAACATTTAGCCCATTCTTGCATTTTATAAGGAAGCCTCAGTGCGCAAAGTAGTTGCACCTGTCCTTCCGTTTGGCGAAGGGCCTGCACGCACCGAGCCATCAAGGAAAGGGCGAAAAGGGTAAACAATCCTGCGGCGGATAGGTATCTCGAGATATTTCAATCCTTCGTTTGGAGCACGGATGCCGGACGATCGATCGTTACGGTGCGTAATTTGAAAATTAACGCGTGTGCCCGGTGCCGCTCGTGGAAACGCATATAAGGTTCCTATTTCGGCGAGCCAAAAGCGCGGCCGTATAACGCGTGGACCTCCGTGAAAATTGAAAACCCAACGCGTTAGCACCCGGTATCTCCCCGCGATTTCATTAAAACTCTTATTCCTAGTCGAAATAACTGATCGATTTTGCACGTAATGTAACCCTATATATTATCTTCCAACGGTGCACGAGGGTGCCTTGAGATTTTCAATTGAATGCGTCACAGGACGTCCTTCTGGGCTTGGCGCACGTTCTCCCTTGCCTATACCGATGCCCGAATTCCAATTGGCCCGCCGTCCTGCCTCGAATATTTTCTATAATTATCGGGACAAAAGTCTGCACGGATCTTTCATTATTAATCGCACGACCTTTCGCCGGGGTTGCTTTTCAGAGAGAATTTTATATTTTCCCGATCCACCTGCAGGGGGGAAAAAAGATTTTCCCCGGAACATCGCGACACGATTTTAGCCGCCAGTCGGACAAACATCGCCGCCTGAGAATGTTTCGTCCGCGCCGTCGGAGTTCTTCATCCGGCAAGCGGCGCCATCTCCTGGGATTTATATGAAATTTCCATCGAGCGTACGTCCACCTTGATTCGCCGATGACGATGGTCGATGATTCGCCTCTCTTTAGGCGCCTCCAGCCGCTGGATCCTTCGGCCGAATCTCGCGGGGTGCGTCATTAGTTCCGCGGCGGGCGGTACGTATGGTATATTAGGATTAAAGTGGATCTCGCGTTGTGCTCCGTTCCCGGAATAAAGGGAATACCACGATATTAAACCCCGTGAAAGCTACGGTGTCCCATACGCCGGCACCGAAATACCGAATACTTTCCATCGGACTGCCTTCCTTCCTGGCCACCACCGCCCCCTCCCCCCACCCTCTCGATCGTCCCTTAGCCCCTCCTCCTCCGGCCGCCTTCGATCCTCCTCTACGCATCGTCAAGACCGGCGAGCTTCAAAAAGCACAAAAACAACCAGTTGCTTAAACTGTCCCGATCGACGCCCTTTCTTCCGCATCGACTTAATGATCGGTGGATTTTTCCCCCTTCTCGTTTAATTCCCGACGTCCATCGCCAACGATATAGCCGGCTCGGGAACTACGGTTTAAGGTGGGCCCCGAACCACCCGAAGTCTACGGTAATTGATGGTTCTGACGCAGCCGCTGGTCAACCCGCATGTTAAGGAAAAGAGAGGGCGGGGGATTAAATCGGCCCGGATGATTCTTAAGTCAGGAATCGGCCCGAATTACAGAGTGGCGGCGATTCTGGCGCGAGTAGGGTAAATTTCTTTATACCTGCACACGGTAGGAGGTTCCGAAATCGGAAAATTTTTCTTTCACTCGCGTAACAGACTTGAGGTCTGTGAAGTGTTTAACCTCTTAACTCGAGAGAATTTTCATTACGGCTGTGTGGTTGCGTTATAATATTATGTAATCTTGTTAAAAATGATGATTATGTAACATTTGGATCATTTTTTCATCGATCATTTTTTCTCGGATATTTGTTTTATAGAAATAAATGAGATATTGAGAAGCAAGCTGTCGTGTATACACGCTCGTAGCACACTGTAGAAGAATCTTCCAAATGACTACAGACGAGAATGGTAGCCAAAGGGTGATCGAGTTTAACAGAATAATAGTGTTCTTATATAGTGGAGTATTACTACTAACGATCTACGGATGATAACTATATTATAGGCGACACCTTTGCATTGGTTAATCATATCGTCAATTACTTTAATAACTATTCTTTTAACAGGGAAAGTATGATATTGTCTGAATGGTGATTTCAGTGTGTATCGAAGGTGCTACACGCGACAGAAAACGTAAACCCTCCATAACCCATGGCGACTTTAAAGTAACAGTACGTTCACGTGCTTTGTTCTAAGTTGGCTATTGTTGCTTTTTAGATTCGTAGATTATTGTAAATCAAACGGCGATTTGGTTAATGTCAAGTGACCCATTGCTTCCATCCAACACCTTTTTTTCGTCGAAGGGTATGCGATTATAGCGAAAAGGAAGTTAAGGTATGGTCAGAACACCGAAATAAAAAAAAATGTTTGTTATAAAGGAATAATATTAGAATTACCAGCTGTTTTCCGAACATGTTTAGGTATATCATATATATTTTTGAAGCAAAGAAGACAAAAAGGATATTTCAATAGATCCATATAATCATTTACACGATGCAATAACAAATTAAAATGTGAAATGTTAGAAACAACGATGTTATAAAAGCAAGCTGATTTTTCTAAAAATAACTGATCAGTCAATTTGACTAGTTCAGAAGTTCTAGCGTTAAGTATTCGCTGATTTTCGTCGACAAATGCAACTATAAAGGTTTTGTTTCGCTCCTGGTGTACGATCTAATCGCGGCGATAGGCGAATATCCATATCAGGGCGATTTTACATTTTCAGATAACGTGCTTTGCGCTGTATTAGTTTTATACGTCACGTGTAACGTTACATGGGATAAAATGTCCTGCTTCTCGTTGGGCTTTATCTAACGCTTTCGTACGTCGTTTAATAAGACGGATATGGGTATGCGAGAGAAGGCAGGGGCTTCGTTAAAATTTCAATGCGGCATACATTATTGCGAGGGTATATCCACCCTTTGACTATGAAAAACGTTATATGTAATGACCGAGGAAAAAATATTCACGTTGAATTCGCAAATATTTAATGCACAAAACTCGTTACCTGCCCTTTGCTGGAATTCCCTCTATCCATACGCTGCATTAGATCCATATTCAAGTACCCAGTATTACAAGGGAACGTTGGGCAAAAATGCATCCAGTCTGAAGTTGGTACAATCGAATTTCTTTCATTATTTGAATTATATTGTCTCTTCTGAATCTGCATTATTCGCATACTAAGGCTCTTCTATTCGGCATTTAATGCAGACGAAGGCAATACTTCACTTCAGACTGTAGTCCTAGATGCCTAGTATGTATGTATATATATACACATCATACAGTAATATTTAATGATGTTTATATAAATAGGATTTAGTCGAAAAAATATTTTACATGTACAACAAAAATACAGGCAACTACTTTGGAATAAATTGCCTGGGACAAAAGTCTTGTATAATCCATCAGATACAAATAAAATGTCATTTGAGAGGTTCATGTTGCATCTACAAATCTGCGATGTATCATATCTCTTTCCGTAATACTACGAGATATTTACATACACGTACTTCTTTAATATTCACTACTAGAATCATACACTTGACTTATATCAATCCAAAGACATACGATTACAGCGTTATTCGATCAAAAAAACGAGTTATTTTCAGAGAAAATAATGGTTACACTGCGTCTCTGATATCTTATTTTCCGCGATATAGTATCACTCCACATGTCCCATTTAAAGTCAATCTTACTGAATTTATACTTAAAAATAATCGAAAATGTCTAGACAGTACGTCGAAACAAACCAATCTGCAGGTTCGCACAAGGTTGATGCCGTGCTGAAAAACAAGAGACCATCCTTATGTAGCAAGAAAAAGAAACGATACGCTCGATCATTAACATCCACTTTGCGTTACTTCCGCGGAAAAGTCGACGACTCTCGTCGTCCTATAATCGGCCAACATACAGAGTGGCTCGCCTCGTGTTCGACGGTTTTTAATTCGGCCGGATTTTAAAAGTATTCGAGGGAGGACGGGAAGTGTCAGTCAAAGAGTATAGGGAATCGTGCATTGGCTTACATGCCACCTGTAGCACCACGGGAATGCGGTCGACTCGCTCGTTGTGATATCGCTTAGAGGTCGGGAAGGGATTCATCAATAAAGTTTACTATTTTTCCGATATCGCTTTTCCAATTCTATAAATCGTCGTGCCCGGGGTTTTGTATATACATGCGGCACACATGGCCATGAGAGCCCAGTTATGAATGGCCTACGTCGGTTGACGTTAATCTGCCACTTCATCTCTCTCATCCAAGCTCCGCGCTGTACCGCGCCAATCTCTCCGCCTCACCCCCTCCACCCCCCGTCGCCACCGCCCCCACCTCCGCCCGCCCCGGCGCCGACGCTACCACGCGCCCCTTACCACCCCTCGCGCGCCCCTAACCAATTGTTTCGTCGGCGGGGGGGGGGGGGCGGGAGGGGGAGAAAAAAGAGAGGAGGGAAAAAAAAAAGAGCACCGGGCGCACGAACGCGCGGCCTCGACGAAAAAATGCTTCAGCCATCGTGTTACATACGCGTGCCCGCCAAATTAAATCGCTCGTTTCGGATGCATTCGTCCGTTCGCGTGCGAAAAAAAAGGAAGGGGCGCCCTGCGTTTATATAGTATCTTGGCCGGACTGTTTTATGAGAAGCGTTACAGGTCCTCCACCGCTCCCCCCCCCCTTCCCCATTCTCACTGCCGCGATATCTGGCAGGAGCGGGTTGACGTACCCGCGGTTGCGTGTACCGATTAAAAATTCACAGCCGCGCAATCTGCTGAATAAGAGCACTTTCACGCAGATCGCTTTTAGTGCTTGTCGCTGCTTCGCGGCTATTCCATCGCTGTTCGCTGTGAATACTATTTTCCCGTTACTCTTCATTGTCCCCGTTTCCTATCGCCGAACCGGCCATTGATTTTTACGTTTCGGGAATGAGCTCTGGTCAAAGATATTCTAACGAATCGCCCAAAATTTCGCCGATTGATAATACAAGGATGTTTCTATAACGGCATTAAGATATGTCATTCTAGAACAGTGGATACGTCTACATCGCGATCGTTAAGGAACGTTTCTTGCATGTATAAGATTAAATTAGCGTGAAATCTATTTCGTTTATCTAAACGGTTACCTATGTTTGCGATAGATAGTTGAAACTATAAACATATCGTTACTTCTCGTTTTTGAAAAGCAACTTAAAATATCTCGTGGTTGCTATGATTGAGGAAATTTTCTTTTAGTAACCAATGTTTGCCTGGAAATTATTCATGGAAAAATATGATTTGGTGCCTATTATAAGATTTAGTCAAATTTGGTTTACGAAAAAGCTCGTTAAGCATGATATTTTTTTTTACGATCGTTTCTTTCACTTTCCACATTACGTATTTACGTATGACCATTAGCGGGTAGGGGTTAAAAAATAGGGAGGTAATATCATATAAGAACCTGTGGTGCAGGTCTTTTTCGTAGTCGTTACTTACGTTGTAAAATGAAAGATATAAATGAGACATAGTTATACACGATTTTTATATATTCTCTTAAGTATTGTACACTGGGATAAATAGGTGCGCATCGGTTTTTGTACAAGTAATATTTCATTTTCGTCGCTTGAAAATAAGTTTAAGTAGAACCATGATCAATACTCCCGTACAGGAGCATAATATACATACGCACGTATATACACACATGTGCACACTAATCCTATAAAAATATCACGTACACACGACATACCCAAATTAACATAATTTAAAATAGCATTACGGTCAGCATTAAATATGATCTCTTAAATATAATTTTTACAATATGTACAACTCTGTGATCACGATTGGAATGTAAAGTTACTAAATACGTGGTCCCAATTCTTTACGTATCGAACCTAGCAAAATAGACTTTGCACGTGTAAATCCCCATTTAACTTCAAGACGAATAAAACAAATTTTTTGCTTTCTCATTGTCTTTTCACATATCTTCGGAAATATGTATGTCATTCAGAGTTCGGAAGAATGGCACTTAGATTTCCGTAATACAGATAAACTATTCGCCATAGTGTTAAAAATTGCAATAAATACATTTAATTACTATCTAAGTATCTAACTACATTCATAATTCTCTATCTCTAGTGTTTTTCCGCAATATTATTACAATAGAAAAATAATTATAATTTTTCTTATTATCATAAAAATAGAAGATGAAACTGTTTAAAAGCCATAGTTGGTCATTATTATAATTGATTTTGAGCTTGGAAGATATCCCAACAATATGTGCATGAACCTTTTCTAGCTCGATCAGAAATCTACAAGTTTAATTTCAGACTATGCAAAGGAGATAATGATATGTAGAAAATTCGAATAAAAAATTTGCAATATCACATGAACTCGATAAACGTTCGCGTTCTCTTATCGGCACTTCAGAAATAATTGCAAATGTTCTTTACAGTGCAGTGTAGAATTAAACGTCCTGCTATAAAACTGCTTTTCGAAACACGACTCTCGCAGAATTCAATAAACACGATTTGGTTAATTTCATATATTACTTTATAAGAGTAGCCCACAAACCGGAATTTATAAAAGGTAAGAAATAGCATCTGATTATTATGCCCCTTTTTGGTCCTATACTTATTTGTTATACACATCTGATAGCTGCATTGGAATGTTCATAAATTAATTTCTTAAAGCAATGAAACAAATATTGGGATTTTCTACGAAATTTGATGTATAGTGCACGACATTGTGTATAGCAGGATACAACCGATTCATTGTAACAAAACACTCGAATGGAAAATCATTAAGCTTTCACAGCTTGCGATGGAAATATAAAAGGCCACAAAAACAGCTCGGATATGGAAGATACGTATAACTTCAGTTAAAACGTATAAAATAAAACATGGCATATAAATATTCTTCATACAGGTATAAGCCGTTAAAGCTGCCTAAACCGTTACATTTCCGGTCATATGTAAAAATATTATTAATAGAAATATGCGAAGAATAAAGGTCGCATTATTTTCCCCGTGTTAGAGTGTAAACGTGGAACTTCCTTCGTCTATCCGAACAAATACGACATCATATTTAAAAGGCTTTAAATATGTAATAAATATTGAATCCCACATCTTAGACCCAAACAAAACATATTTGAAACTCGATATTGACACTAAATGAGATTCCGTCTTGGTAATACTATCTGTCGACGTATGATTGCGATAGATTAAATTATAAGGCCGTCAGAAATTATTTGTCGCGAAAGTCGAAATCATTATTTCGAGTTATTTGCCACTCTTTGTCGTTATTGTACTTACTGCATACCTCTTGGAGGTGTTTGTAATTACCTTCACCGACTGCCCCTAAGAAAGAGCTAGAATATATAAATATATCTATGTTAATACAGCAGTGCGTGTTGTACGGGTAAGCATTGATTCGTCGGTCGGCAAAATTTCTATCCGCCCATACGTAGACGAAGTGGGACGCCATTGAAACGGCTACTAACGTTTTCCCATACACGTGCAAACCTCCATTGTTCGAAATATGTTATATTTCTTTAGCGCAGAAAACGCGATTCAGTTTTGTGCCATTGGTTTTAAGTTGCACATTTTTTCTAGAAATTATCTTGAAAAATAGAAGTACAGGAATCGTCAAAGATGGCGCCAGCCGGTACAACAGTAGTGTCTGACTGTGTGCAGATCGAAAAGTTTTGCTCGTACTGCATTATCAAGATTTTGGTCGCCTTATATTATCACGAATTCAAGTTGATTAAATGTTAATAAAAGACAAAGATATCAAGGAACAATAGCAATTCCAAAACGACATTCTGATCGCAGATACTGATTCCTTAAAACGCCTCCTGTAATTATTCTTGATACACTATGATAATAAAACGTAGTCTTACTATAGGATATGCAATCAGTATCCCGAATAATTTCTGGTATCCAAAATTAACTCGTAAAAACATCGAGCGTAAACTTGAACGTTTGTCCCAGTATTATCGGCAAAAGTTAAGTAAGGTGTCTGTGCGGATGTTAAAACTTGCATATTTTACTCCATATATTTAGGTTATTACGAGGCCTTTATCGAGACTCATGTAAGGACGACAGATTTAAATATTTATTACTTATAAAATTTTGTTGAACGATTATTTTCGCCCATATTATTCTGCGTGTTACTTTGTCACTGTGCATCGTCGGAAAACTGTTATTCTCATTCATGTTTATAAAGCACACTAAATTGTTATAACCTAGGGCAGTATGTGATTTACAGTTCGGAATTGTTAGCATTGTTACGTATAATGGATGCCACCATTTTTGCCCTTTAAACTTTCCTTATAAATTATCATTAAAAGCTTTAATGTGCCCCCTCCGATTTTAATACCGCCAATGAATATTTCTTCGATGGAAAAAGTCATATATCCTTACTTATATCTCCACGATGTAGTCAAAAATAAATTTTTTATCTCATTGGTATAAGTGTTGCCATCTATCGCACTTCACCAATCTTACGAGCCGCGCATACGCGATGATACAAATTCACAAATATCACGACATCCTATTTATGCCCGAAACACATTCCTCTTCAGTCTGTTTCAGTTCCCCATCGACTTTTTCCAATACTTATTCCTTCCAAGGCGCCGAGATATTCTTCAATTCGCGACCCTCCGAAACATCGGCCGGTGAGTCAGTTAATAACTTCTTTACGCTCTGATGCCTCTTGTCGCCAAAGCTGATTTGTCCGTTTTCAATTGGTTCCATACAGGTTTGAGGAAAGCTGTTTTTCTCAACGCGGAATTTTCGACAAGGTACCCTCACAGTGAGCACGGCAAATATTGCCCCCAATACGTCACCGGCAAGAACGTCCCACCAGTGATGCCTGTTATCCCCGATTCTCGTCAATGAACATGCTACGGCCCACATGCACATCATAGATTGGAGCCATGGTCTTAGGAGCACGGGCCTTCGGTTTGGTAGCCGATTTTGTAAGTACCACTGGAATCAGAAGAACGCATTGAAATACGTGAAATTTATCCTCAGATGTTATATAGAACATTTTAGAAGCACTATTAGAAAGTGCCGCGGATTCCCAAGTACATAGAATATATTCTACGTTGTGCAATTCTCATTAAACTCTTCATGTCTTAAGCGTAGTTTCTTACCACGACAAAGATTGTTGTATATATAGAAAGAGCGGAATGACCAGAAGGGAATGACTTGCTCGAATCCGACACGAACCAGTCGGAATCTAATGTATTGGTACAGGTGTAAAACCGCACATATCTGTAACAAGAACAAATAAATTAAAGGATTATCACAAAAATATTGATTAACTGATTTACGAGAATGTAATTTGTTAAATATTTCAATATCCCTCTATGATTATGAACACTGAATTATGAAGTAACATAATACGAAACTCGATATCTGACATCTGCTAATAATTTGTTTGTTGATTTAATGATTTCTTCATATTCATGATATACATGGTATGATGTTTAAATTATTTCATGTAGAAAGAAGTCACTAACCTCCCGTCGATAGAACAGTTATCTAATAGTGTATAGCCAGATACAAAGATAACATTCCCTTCAACTTATCTATACTCGTCAATAATTCATCATTGCCAAAGTTTTATTCTCTCATACAATATTTATATACACGTTTAATAAGATAGGTAAATCTATATACGATTTTCTATTCATAGAAATTGAAAGTAATGTATAAACATTAAACGTATAGTCATCAAATAATTTTATATCTAAAGAATGTAAATCATGTTAATGAACTCTTTTTTTTCTGTATACAAATTTTCAAAAACACTCAAATAGGAAATTCAGAATCGAGATTGCCGATAGGTAGTATACGAGAAAAGCGATCCTATTTTTCGTCCATCGTGACGTCGCAGTCGTATTTACGTTTCTGCTTTTCACGTTTCTCTACATCCTTCAATGTACGCTTGCCATTAATTACGCTTTCAATATTATTTTAATTAGTCGCGGTCTTTCATCACTATTCTATTATACGGACCAGACCTATAGTATTGATAACACAAAAGAGCCGCACCGTTTAGTCTGTCCTATTGATATTTTAATGTACATACGTCCGCGAGTTTTGCACAAGCGCATAATCACCTGTTTTTTGTCCTATATTTAGTAAAATGATGTGCCTCAACCATAAATAATCGTATGCCTCTTACAGCGGGATAGACGCATCGCAAAATCATTACACTGTCGAGAGCAATAGCACCACTGGACGATAATTCCAGATCAAACAAAGATTGATCCTCACAATCTAGACATCAATTTTGACGTGTCCATAAAGCCGACTGTTTCGTGTGTGGATTTTGCGTTAACGTACGATTACCAGGAATTCTATGTAAGCAACACATAGACATTTGAGCTCGGTTCAATTGACAGAGATAACGATAGTGACTTACTCATCGGTGCAATTGTCAGCTTCACGTGGCTTGCAAGTGTCAAGAAAGTGCGGTCTTGGTTCGCCGATTATAACTTTCATGACATCGCATATAAACGTCAGACTGATAATGCCGATTGCATATTGCCCATACCAAATCCAAATTTGCTTCGTCCGTGATCCTGCGCAACCTGTGGCGGGGTCGTAGCTATCTACAGAGTGGCATGTGTACTCCGCTATCCACATCTATGCATAGTAGAGATATAAAAATTATTCTTAAAGAAGTATTCGATGTTACAAAGAACGTTTCTGTTTCCGCATCTCCGTAAAGTTAAGCTTTTACGTTCTTACCACGACAAACGGTATAACGATACTGCCGCCGATTAGAATGCTAATGGGAATCGTGTCTCCTATAAATTTGTACGAAATCTTCGGATCATTGCAATAGAAGCCGATCTGCTGCTGTGGTATAGTCCCAAACTCAATGATCGTCAATAATACGATCACTGAAACAGATAATAAGATAAAAAAGCGCTTTAAGATGATTAAAGTATTAATGTATTAAAGGACGAAAAAATATTTTTTTTTTGATAATTATATTTTTGAGTACATACATTTGTATATATATATATATGCGCGATATGTTTGTTATCACACTTGCCACACTTTGGCAAAGCAGTAAATCATAGTTCTATATAATATAAAAATACGTCTTAATATTGCGTTTTTATACGTATGATTTCTATTATTTATATTAATTTTAAATCATGTATAAAACGAGGTGATATTTAATACGTTACTGTGTATTGTATTCTGAGATATAAGGTACATCATAAATTATGATGAAGTACGTTGGTAAAATATTTTAGTTTATTGGAAATTAAGGGAAAGCGTTATACGGGAGATATGCTACATTACAAAAGAATTCCATTTTTCACATATTTTTCTCATCCGGAGATGCTAAACTAAACTATAATAAAATCGGTCAATTTTATATACGGCGCTATTGCGTAATGTAAAATTGTATGCACTAACTCCATTTTGTTTTTTAATATCATATCTTTGCCATAGTTTATCTATGCCACAACAATGCTACAACTATGCTTATACATCGAACTAAGTATTTAGTTAAGCCATATCTAACGACTTTAAACGAGTGCACGTAAGCAACACATGGGAGATAACATTTCTTTTGCATTGTAAAGTAATGGTCTTTATAGATGTTAAAAAATTGATTGCTATTTAGTATTCATATAACATCACAGTAAGCAATAATAATAATAACAATTAAATGACTATGAAATTTTCATAAAAATTACATGTACTATTTCATCGTCGCCAAAAGATTGAAGTAATTTAACTGTGACGTACATACGTAGTTCCTGATTTCGCAAAAGAGACGATTAACGTATCACCCTTTTTGCGCAATATCCCGTTCGTAATCTCAGGTATTCTGAAAACTTCGAAACTTACACACGCTTAACATGTTACGCCGTGAATACTCCGTTCGTACTACGGCTTCTCGCTTCGGAACAACTTTCTTCTCGTGCTCTCTCCCGTTCATCGCGCACGAGTTTTACAGCAAACGCCTCGTTCGGATGAGAAAAAAGCAGCGGGTCAAGCAATCCTCTTTTGTGCTGATCGACACCGCACCACGTAAAGTCACGGGCCGTACTGTGCGCGTAATTATTACGCGACTCGACGCCGTCAAACATTTAACCACTGCTCGGCGCATGCGCGTCTGATGCAGACCATTCAGATTCTAACGTAAGAAATAGGAGGCAGCTAGTAGCTGTGTGAAAAGATATTGTTTTTCTTTCCCCTAGGTCTTGTGGGCTTCGACTGCTATGGTCATTCCAAGATATGGTTCTACAAGCGAAAATGTTCCCTTTGTACACTATTTTCGATAATTATAGGGAATGGGACTGTAAATTTCATCTCAATAAAAATCCGCAGCGCACAATAATAAAATTTTTCAATGTGGTCTACTTGGTTAAACACGCTTTTGTTATATCGTTTACAAGCTTTCCTGTGGTCTCTCAGAAAGATAGGTGTTCGATGAAGCAATAAATTTAAGATCTCTTTAAATAGATTAAATACACAATTGTCAAATTTGGGATATTGCTTTATCCTCCGCATAGTCCTGATTTCACGTATTTAGACAATCATCCGTTTGGTTCGCTGAAAAAGATTTGAGCGGTTTGTCAGTACATCTAAGTTTAAGAACAAAAGCAAACAATGCGTACGTCATCTACCATTTTCTTGAACACGTTTTTTTCTGCGGACATAAAGCACCTTGTACAACAATAATATAGATAGGTTAATAATCAAAATGTGTTAACACTAAACCTACCATAGCGTCAAAATGATCGCTCAAACATTTGTTATAAAAATTGCTGTACTTTGTAAGAGGGGATTTTCTGCGATTTTTCATGATTCAACCACAGAATGTGAATCATTCTATCGATCTATCAAAATCTCTTATTAATAACCTTTTTTTTTAAGAATATACGCGATATACATCAACATGTCCAAAAAATGGCTAATAGGTTTAGTGTTAAAGAAACATATTATCGTAAGTTGATGATTTGTATTCAAATAATATTTGTAGCTACATCGAAGATAATTATTGATTTAACCTGGTTTACTTGTAACACTGCCCTTCTCTGTTGCGTTTCTCTTGAATTTCGATCGTCAAATCGCTGGCATTCATACATTTAGTTTCAGCGACACTGAGCGTTTTATTGGTATGGCATTTAATGGGAACTGAGGAAAGTTACTTACTTCCACATTATTATATTTGCATTTCAATATTAGGTAGCATTTTCTAGCAGAAATAAGGACAATTACCTATTACTAATTATTTCCGTAGAATTCCCGCTACGGAAGTGTTCTGACGCGCGGGTTATCGGTCATTAGTCATAAATCATGTAATAAATACCGGATAAGGACTTTGGGGATGCACCTAAAGAGTATTCAGGAATTTATGAATTGGAAAAAAAAAATGACAACGTTTGTGGTTGCACAAGTTGTGATTTGCTGTCTCTGGCGCGTGCGAGTAGCGCCATCGTGCGAGTATATCTTAATTAAATCCAAAGGCTTTATGGATAACTGACCTCTGGCTGATAAAATGCAGCCTATCGTTTGACGATCACTTAAGTCAATTCAAGCTAAGAAACAGATTGGGTCTATATTAAACTTGGAGGATTCTTATCTCAGATACTATTTACGATCTAAATCAAGTTTATGATGTTCGTTTGCATCTTTCACAATTATAAAACTATACCACCTTTAATACCAAAATGAGCCATCTGTCATATACTTTTGTTTACTACTGTCATAAACTTCTTGTTATATTTATCGTACAAATTTATTGGACAGCCGCTCGTCATTTGAGTGGCCGACGTGTACATTCGATTATTAATATTACATCAATAACTCCTGTAAGAATTAAAGATCGGTATGCGTAACTAAAATAACGTTTATACACTTTTGTTACTTCTCGAAGCACAAAAGTTTCCTGTACCAGAAAAGAAATTCTAATACTGGATCTCACAACTGACCGGCGAGTGTTTAATGCATCCAATTTAGGGTAACGAGGTGAACGAAAGCGAGGGAGAAAATCTCCGAACGACACAGGGTTGTGCCCTGTATTCGCGCCACTGCGTAGAAAGTAACTGCATTATTCACACTTTATTCGTACATAAGTGCATATAAGTTTCTTTTGAGTATATTCATACAGAACATTTCAGCCCTAAAAAAAAACGACTTCGTCTACGTTCTATAACTTCTGCAATTCTGGTTCTATTTGTACGTGAAACTCATTCGAAATATGTAATTTGCTTATCTTCCTATTCACCGTGCATAAACATTTTTTTAAGTTAACTCGTACACAGCTGAAACTGATACCGGTGCACATATTTGCACATATAATTCGAGCACGAGTGTGCTTGCGCACATGTGTGTCGGAAGATCCATAATCTCAAATTAGCCTTGAGCCTTCTTAATGCATGTTTGACAAACCGCGTGTGTCACGCCCGTTGCATATGTGAGGACCATAGAAACGGACAATGAGTGGCACACATCTGTATGCCGTTAACGTTGCGGGGGAGAATGCTAGTGACACACACGGGTGTGCCATAATCAGTTAAAAGGTTAAAGCCCCTTTTGATACCTCGGAGCGTACTTTTCTTTCTCGCATGGAAGAATTTATCCAACGGAATTATCTCCAATGGCATAGTTTATACAATTAATTGACCTTGTCTTATTTTTTTTTTTATCCAAATTAACAGCAAACTACCGACTCCGTATTCTCCATTTCCGTTAATTCACCGCCAACGTACTTCTTCGCTCCGGTTACAGTCTCTCTATACTAACGCGTAACCTGATTCCTAGAATCGAAATTTATTTAAATTGAGTTAAATGCCCACGTATCTATGTAAATCAATTTCATACATCATATCATCAACAATCATCATCCATGTAAATAATCTACAGTTTATTCGTTACCCAGTTCTCTAAAGACAAATGTGAAAGGAACCTTTAAACCGAGCGTCGGGTTATGCAGTTTTTTAACACGTTGAACACCATGTAACTCAGATATGGATTACGGCTATGTTTCCCCGGATGCTCAAAAACTACCGCGCTGCTTACACTCCGCCTCGTTCGGGATAGTGATAGGATAGCGGTAGGCTAGCGGTCGCTTAGAAACGATTTCTGTGAAACGATTTCTGTGAAAGATGATAACCAGGAATGACTATCAGAGAATACCTTATACGTTATTGAAGATAATGGTCAAGAGACAGACTAGGAAAATAAACGTAAGTCAATGTACGCTTTGTTTGAGAATAACAGATAGCCGCACGTGCTTGCTTACACCTGCGAGTGCGCAGTACAGCACGAGCCTCTGCATTTGGCTACAACCCGGTGCATCTGCGACGTGGCGACACGGATAAAGCTCTGTGCCTAATGTGAAGTTCGTTGACGTTAATCCACATATGAGCAGAGGTATTTAACACGACACGCCCGGAAAAATTCTAGGCAGCAGACGTCTCGTCGTATTCTGTTACACAGTTCGCGGTTTCCATGTCAGCTTTCATTACGCGCATGGCTTCAACCGTGGCAAATGTGAACGAGCGGGAAAGAGGCGTAGCCCATAATGTAACCATTGAAAAAGTTCTCACAGTTGTGGCAAGTACTTCTACCTTTTTGCATCTTTACATATTCCCCCAAGATACGTTTAATTCTGTAGAAAACTGCTGGGTTTATCGGTACGCCGCAAAAAGAGAAAGTTGCACGAATTGGCGGCGGTCTCAAAACCGTGCTCGTCCTTAAGTTTTAGATACGAGATTATGAACATTTTTTTAAAGCAACTTCTTTTAGATCAAAGATGCTACTTGTATTGTGGTATATTTTTACGTACAATTTTATAGGCCCTCCGTGATCGTTCTTTAATGTAGATTTGTGCGACTCTTTACAGTGGTGCAGACGTAGTGCGCATGGTTTCCTGAATTTTGTATCTTTATTACGCAAAGTGTATAAACCATGAGTGGTATGCACTTCCGACTAGTCGTCTGCTAATGCAATAATCATTGCGCCTATTAACGAGGGAAACTGGGTTCATTCATCAGCTACGTGCATAAATAGAAATGTCGCCAATTTTCTCTTATTAAACAGTTACAGTCAAATCATGAATCGTGAATTCCTTTACATGAAGTAATACAGTTCATAGAATATTCTTGCATTTTATTATTCTTGTTTTTTAATCTCATCGTTTACGTGCAATATATTATATGCATGGTATGTATTATAAATATAAAAAGATAGAATAGGATACTCTACACATTAAAAGAAAATGAATTTAAAAAAAGAAACAAACAATTTGCACAAAGTCACAAAGCTACGCGTTTTCAATTTTTTTTTCGCGACTAAAGATAAAATGTACTGATACTGATTTAGACGACAAGCCAGAAATAACTCAGCCGATGATTTCATATGATTAGGAAAGCTTTTTATTCTTATGTAAATACCCCCTAGTTTCCAACCCACAAAGTAATCCTAAATATGTATTAATGTGATTTACGCGCACTGTGCACTTAAAATAATAACATCGGTATGTTTTAATCCTCGCGTAAGCATATATTGAACACCAATATTTTATAACAAACATGACACGATAGCTGAAGTTTAAATCACAGGGTAATTTAAAACCGTTTGCAAATATCTTCAAAATCAACAAAAAATAATATCTAACCTGATGATGCTAACAACACGTCGAATAGGAATATCCAGCGTATCGTGTTCTTACAAATGCTCATGATCTTTTCGGAGATAGTCCGGGTCGCCACTACGTTGCCCGTATTATCCACTATTTCCTCCAACGTGCTCGTGCTATAGCGAGTCAGCTGCTCCGTCGATCTCTGAAACATATCATCTTGCCCTTTACCAAAATCCAAGCTTCTACGCGAGAAAAGGGTTTTATAATAAATTTTCCAGGAATTCCATTACTTTCATTACTTCTCATTGCTCTCTCGATTAGTGAAAGTTCAATACCTAATTTACAGCAGATCCATTATGCCGTTTCTCAAACGCAAGAGCACGGAAAGAAATGCGTTTCCAGATATCAAGAAAGTAAATTTACGAGTAACGGCCTGAATACTAATAAACAGAAAACGCTTATCATTGCCTTAATTTATACCAGTAGACATCAGCGGCAATGTGGGTAATCGGGGTATATCGCAGAAGGGTACGCGTACGTTTCAATGATATATTAGATATTTTTACCGTTACCAGTCCCTCGCTCACTCCAGCGCTTACAAATTGCCCGCTTCTCTTTCTAACTGATAAACATACGTGGAACCCAATCTTGGTAACTTTGATCTGTTATCGGAGACTTTTCTGACATAAATGAGTCAATAACGGTAAACAGGCATATACCAATCGTTTCTTTACATTTCTTTGTACGTCGCGCTTGCCAATGTAAACTACCGCTCGTAAAGCCATCACGTAAAATGACATTAAATAAACATTTTTATTTATGAAGCCATTTTTAAACGGGATTATAGATTACGCAATGTTAGATGTATATTGCTATTGATTAACCGAGATCAGTAACCCGATGCATGTTTTCTTACGTAGTTCGCCACACTTGTCTCAGTTTCTGCCACAAAACCACGACATAACGCGTTTTTTTTCTAAATGTATTCCGCGTTTCTTAACTTGCAGAGATCTGCATTGCCGTATGCGTTAGGTGCTGCATCAAACGAAAAACTGTATTGAATAATGATATCAGCCTGGCGGTGATTAAAACGATAAGACAAATTTTGTTTTATCGCGTATGATATATTACTCTGCACAAAAATGGTTACTATACACTGTTATACGTGAAGTCATACAATTGGTATATACGTCGTTATTATCGACATATTTAATTAATGACAAACGAATCCTGTCCGCTGCAGAAATGTACAATGAATTCAATAAAAATACTATAGCTTTTATACACTCCGAATTCTGATCTCTGAATAATACCCTAGTACTCAAAATTGTATTGTTCAAGACGATTAATACTTTTTAAACCATGATTATATTGTTATTAATAATAGATTGACAACCAATAGCATAAAACGGATGATTTCGAATTGACATACTTGATATCACTTCCACTGCAAACCGGAACTGAGCTCTTAGCATCATCTGCGTGCCCTTGACATGCTTGTTAGTTCGAGCAATTTCCATGATCGAATATACATACAGTATCAACGATATCGTGAATAATTGATATACTTTTATCTTTCTTTTGTAACGATAATTGCTTATATGGTTCAATATCCATAGCAGGCCCGTAGGCGGAATTTTGTTACGTAGAGAGGGTTCAAGCAATATGTTTGTAAAATTTAAATCAGTAAAGAATGTTTATAATTATACTATTATTACATGAATGGATATATATAGCTATAAAGCCAGACATAGGTTATATTAAGACATTGGTATATATGCTCTATTTTTATTTCATCCCCCTTATATCTCGCAAGAGGGGAAGGTACAAGCCAGGCACCCCCTCCTCAGCTGCAGTCTCGATGATCACATCAGTATCTTTACAAATTTTATGGTACTACAATTTAAAAAAGAAATGTTTCAAGGTGCTATGAGTTTATGGGTACACTATCTTCTTAGAGTAATCTAATAGGTATGTAAAGGTTTACGCTACGTGCATGCCTATGAATGGAAGACCTATGTTAGAAGTGAATCATTATTACGGCTAAAATCTGAATCGATACGTTTCCATAATTGCACCGTGGGAGATTATTTCAACCACCTGTTGTGGCAATCCTCGATACCTTTTACAATGTCTCGCGACCCTTAGTCATGGTTCTTGTGTACATGATAAATGTCCTATTTCTTCTCCTTTTTTTAGCCACATAAAACGTAAAAAGAACAAGCAGGAAAGACTTTTCGATTAAATTAAGATAGGATACAAAACCGTTCACTGCCAGGCATGATCAACATTGTTTTTAATTTAAAGGAAAACTTTATTCTCATATCAATGTAAACACCCGCGTGTTAGCTCGTACATCTCTTTTTTTTATAAAACAAAACGTGTAATACATAAAATGTAATGACTTTTGCTAGTCTAACGTAAGACAAGGAAGAAAGAAACCTATGTACATTTGCCAAAAAAGATAAGTAACATTGGTTTAAACAAAGACACGTGTTCATATGCTATACTACATTATACTGAAAGGCCGTAAATCAACGTTAGACGAGAAAATGTTTAGATTTATAAAGGTAGATTAATTTTATTCGGCATACGTTAGAAAAATTGAAAGAGCAAAATGTATGACCGACGGGAAAAAATCTCTATAAAGCAAGCAATAACGTTGGTCATCAATTAGGTCGTGATCTAAAAAGCATCGATTAATGGTGCTTAATTTTGAAACTTGATAACACATCCGGATTTACAGTGGGGGCGATGAGCATTTTTAGCTTAACTCGCCCGCCACTGTGAAATAATTAGGGGGAAAAGAGTTTAGCCTCGAACAGGTTGAGGGGATTATGGCAACGAGGAATTGCACTGATCGTGCGCCACACGAAAGTGCAGAATATTATTCAATGTAAACTACGTCGATACTTTTGTCCTACATTCTCGTTCGTGTATCTTATTTATCAAACCTTCAAAAATATCACTGTAGGATCACCCCACTATAACGAGTATGATAGAGACTAGGACAAGAATGGAACATTAATACATACTTGACCTCAGTTATTTTGGCGGCAAACGTTATCAGATATTTAAGCAATTAGAGAAAGCTACTTTGTTCACAGCGCACAGTCAAGTAGACATGAAATAATGATAACTTTACATTTAATCGATCGATAAAATAACATATGCGATACACAAATTAAATTATTTGTCGGATATATAGCCCGTGGCAAAACTTCCTTTTAGGAGAGTCAAGCGCTTTATATTCATTACGATCCAAGAGATAGATATGTAAATATCTTATTTTGGATTTAAAAGGAACGTTTTAATTAAAATACATACGGTTTAAAAAAATACAACAAATTATAACTAAATTGTAATTAGATTCTATTTTAAAAGAGTATTACCTCACGAAATCGGACGAAATCAGAACAGCATTTATAAATCTTAATGTCACATAAAAAAAATTATTAAGAGAAATATACCTGAAACTAACCATATAAATATTCTGAAAAATAACTACATACGTGATATTTACATTGAATAAATTAAGAAATATACTGGCACGATAAATCGTTGATCGCATTATTCTGCACATCTAAATGTACATTCGTGATAATAAGCTCATACACGAATAACTTCAATCACTACGAAAGAACAGAATAGCCGCAGATGTTACCTGTTACACGAATGAAAAGCGTTGCAGCCTTTTCAGAGATCTTCACAGAAATGAATACCCCACGAACGGTACTGGTAACGCACACATTTCAGCACGCTTCGGCACAAAGTCGGGATAAGGGGGATCGGCCAAGGAACTGCCACGTTACAATTATCAATGGTAAAACGTCGAACCGAATCATCGTTTTTGGTTGTACAACGAAAGAGCGACTTTTCGAAAGGCGCACCGTGTTTTCATAGAGAAAAGGTCCCCGGTGCGCTCGAATTAAAGCAGTCCAACGAGATCGACCGCTGAACCACAACTGCCGTACCTCATCTCCAATCAACGACTTCCTCGCAAGCTCAAATTAAATGTTCTACCCACCCTTCCTCACCACCGACTAAAGGATTCCATGCGTTGTTACGGTTTACGTGCGTACGCTTAAACACCACCACCGGGATAAACGTGACTGGTGAGAGGCTGGAAACCGAACTGATGCAGTCCCTCTGCACTGTCCACCTCCCTCAACAACGATCTACAGCCTGTGACTAATGTTTATGGGGGGTCGGAACCTAAGCACGCGACGAAACTTAGGCGGAACACCGGTTTTATGCACGATTCCTTTGTTCGAACGATTTTCTCGTGGTCCGGAAAGCGAGTGAAACTGGTCGTTGATTGACCAGCAGCGACGGTTGACAAGGGGATAGAAGAGTACTCGGATTAAATTCTACGCAAGACAGATCGTATACCGAGAACGTTTAATACAGGGTCCTCGTGTACAGTGATACGAGAGAATTTGCTTTAATACTAAACCTACCAGTCACTTTCAAGACATATTTATGTATTCCGCTGATATTCTTAAGGAAGGGGGTATTAACACTAAACTTACCAAAGCGGTCAAAATAACCGGTCAGTCGTTTCTTAGAAAAATTGTAATACTTTGTAAAAGGCCATTTTTTTTATATGTTCCATGATTTAACTGTTAAGTGTGAATCATTTTTTCGATCTACTGCTAATTATTCTTAATACCATTTTTCTTTAAGGATATACGTAGTGTATATAAATAAATATGGCTACAAAGTAGCTGATAGGTTTCGTGTTAAGAAAGGATGTCGATAGATCGATACAATGATTGATAATCCGCGGTAGTATCATGGAAAATCTCAAAAAATGCCCGACTACAGCGTACAGTAATTTTCCTAAGAAACGACTGACATTTTCATCGCTTCGATAGGTTTAATCTAAACGTCACATTCTGTCCACAATTGTTATCGGCACATCCGACGTCGCATAAAGTACGAGCATTTTCTTGTGACGTCGTAAAGGACAGTGTGGAAATGCACGGCGACAAAGTCCGAGAAATGTGGAATTTCCTAATTTTGCTCGCGCAACAAAAGTACGCGAAAGTGAACTGTACGTACAGCTACAGTTTCCTCGCTGTCTGGGCCATTTCAACGATTTCACCGATCTGATTTAACGCGGTGCGATCTGACATTTGGAGCGGAGTTAAATTTAAATGCGATCAACTTAGTTTGGATCCCGACGGCGATGATAGGTTAAGATGAATGGCCAGAAGCTTTAACGTGTAAATATACATCCAAGATAAGAAACTGGAAGAACAGGAGATCGTAATGTAAATGACTGTCCGACGTATCGCAGATGTGCTCTACGAATCGCACTTGAGGACTGTTTATAAGTTAAGTAGCAGCCCAAATTCGGACGGAAGTTACGTTTAAAATTGGTCAAAGGGTATTTGCTTTGATTTACGCGTGGGTCGTGTACGTCTCGATCGTGGGGACATATCCCATCTACAAACGGTTTTGGAATAAGTAGTGTGCAGATCGTAAAATAGGATATTACAAAACACAAGATAAACTACCTATAACGTAGATTTTTTCCCGGATTCTTGAACAGTATATTAGATTAATGCTCGACGATTACGATGTTAAGACAATGATTAGTATCTTTAATACTAAACCTACCTTTCTTGAATATATTTATGTATACCTCGTATATCCTTAAAGGAAAAGGGTATTAAGAAGATCTGTCGATAGATCGAGAGAATAATTTACGCCTTATAAAATTATACAAAATTAAAAAGAAAATACTCCTCTACGATGTATAGCAATTATTCTACCAAAGCACTGACCCAAAATTTATTTTTTTGGGTCATTAACAAAATTTCTTCATTGTTAATGATGTATTTTCTTACGAGAACAATCTAGCCTCTTTCAATTTTATTCGCGCAGAAAAACACAAAACTGATAACCAGGTAAAGTGTTCCAATGATAACGGTAAGTCGTAGAAAAATGTTTAAACAAGATGTCAATTTGTATCGATATGAATGTTAGTCTGTGTTGATTGCGAAACGCGATAATCTTTCTTTTCTTTCTTTCTTTATTTATATTAAGGCATCGACAGCCGGGGTCATTAGCCTAGCGCGATAATCTATAGCTACAGCCTTCGGCAAAAAATGTGCGCCACGTTATACAACTGAATCGACATTTAGAGATTTTGAGTTTATCGACATAATTCATATGACGAAGTGTCATGTTTCAAGATCTATGTCAAGCTCAAATTGACGACTTCTTTGGAGAAATACGTAATATACGTTTAGATCAGTACGTAGTGACAACGATCAGAGGTCATGTAATAACCTTACTCAATTACAAATCGCCGAACGTGGAAGAAGTTGTTAAGCACATAAAAGAAGGGAGCGAGTTATTAAAATGTCAACCAGGTGTGCGCGTCGTATGTGTACGCGAATCAACATAGATGACACGAACGAAGCTGCTCATACGTTGGCGCCGATAGATTAAATACGGCGCTTCATTTACTACAGATTTTAATCATCCTACGCAGCTTTTCTCGTCGTTTGTCGGAAATTCAAGTAATTTTCTGATTAACACACATACATGCATAAATGTACCAAAGACATTTAATTTTATTTTCCTCCGAGCTAATAAAATTCGGCAGTTGCATACGGTCTGCGAATAAACCTTATCGACTGAAGTTAATTAAGCTAATTTATGATTATCTTGATATTTCGTTGATTAACATTGGCGCTCATTAAGCAATGCCAGTTATGATTATTCATACGCTTTTAATTTCGCAACGTTAAACAAATACGAATGCAGGCGCGACGGGTCTTTCCATGGATATTTGACTGGTGTATATTGTTGAACCGAAATAGCAACCTTGAGTCTTATCCATAGAAGAAGTGTGAATCGTTATCAAGTATCTAATTACGAAAGCCGTCGGATTTGAACCCCTATCTATCACCTTCAGCGCAAAACGTTATGATACAATTTAATAACGATTCGCGTTGAAGGTATTTGGTACGGTTTTAATCGACAACGAGGAAAAATCCTTTGATCACGAATCGATAGGATAACGTGATTCCGATGTTGCAAGAGACGCGAGTGACTAAGTGATAAATCTACGAAATTACCGATACTTGCTATCAAAACTTTTAAATGTAACTCAACTTATCTGATTACTACGCATGAGAATATGATCGTATGTTTTTCATTCATATGAAAAGTTATCCAGTAGGACATAGCAGATATTGAAACGATCAAGAATGCGTGTCTTTGCATTTGATAAACACTTTTAAAAGCACCTCTGCGGTTAGTACATAGATATGTAAATGTTGCACCTGTGGTATTTCACGCAATCTCATTCACAGTCTAACCGATAAGTATTATCCTTCGCAAATTTTTCTTGTGTATTTAATGCATAAGATCTCGCAGAGAATACCTATGTTTTTGAGATTGTTTATTAGATATTCACTTCATATAGGATATGGACTTATTTTTTATTTTAAATATTTTTTCTTTTTTACCTCATCGATTGCTATCCTATCACGCAATGTAATTTTTCCGCGAATAAGAGAAATAGAAAAATTCCCAAGATCCGCATCGTTCCTCGAGCATTAACCATTTAGAATCGTGATTTGTATTCATCGCGAATGTATCCTGCAAATCTTTGGATCGATACTGCGAAGTTTCCTTGAAATCAAACAATTCACTATTGCGATAAATTCCTCATTCGCTAAGCGTTACAAAAATGCGCGTGATATTAAATTCATAATTTTGCTGAATTCTGTATTCAATAAAATTATCCTGTTGCATACTACAAGAATTTTTATTAATTGGAAAGTGTATAAACTTCATTTGTAATATTACGTACACTGCGATCGATCAAAAACTACACCAATAATCACAATTTTAAAATCAGCAAATTAGCCTAAAGCCTCAGAAAGATTTTTCACGCTGATAAATGAACAATATTTATCTCTCATCTTTCATTGCCCTTTATCACATGATAATACATATTCTGCTCCAAAACCACTTTTAATAATGAGGATCGAATGACCTCGACAAACATTGAAAGTAGATTTGTTGACACGAGGACAATTCTCGATCGGATTTAAAACCTCAAATTTTTCAAAATAACGTTATTAAATTCTAACCTGCATTTTGCACGTGCAAATATATCCAGCAAATAATGTGCTTTCTCGAAGACTCTCCAGACAAGGTCACGGAACGTTAGATCGTTATTCGAAGCATTCGAGATTTGTTAAAATAACGGACGCGGTAATGCACGAAACGGACCACTCCGAAAGTGTGTTCCGTTGACAGGTTACTGACACATACTGCTTCGAAAAGCGTCAGCGTTGTGATTCAACCTTAGAGCCCAGCGATGGGGAGAGGGTATGTCATTCGGTGCATGCAATGGAGCAGAAAAAAAATTCTGCTTGTTCCTTGTTCTCCCCACATTCACGAAGGATCATTGCTTAATTTTAAATTAGAGCGCCAATCGATAAAATGCTTCGAACAAAAGCGGGTCATACTTCTTATCTTACTTATATATATATATACATATGTATATAATATATCACGTGCGATCGCCGAGTATTCAAACAATTCAGAAAATCTGAGGGCTCCTACATGAAAAAGAAAACTTTTTTTAATCCTTCACAATAGCAAGTAGCATCGATTATCAAGTTTGATATGCGTAAAAGCTTGTTTTCTTTCTTTTAGAATTGTACTATGCTTGCGTTATTTTAAAGTGTTGTATGCCCATAGCGTTTATGCCTGAGTTACAACGCGCGCACGTCGGTAGTGGCTCACCAATATTAGCCAATCAGGATGGGATTATTAGCAAGCGAATAGCATGGGTCGACTTTCAAAGAATTTCCTGATACGTAAACAAAAAAACTCCCTATATGTATATATTATTAAATTATTGCAATTTTCGATAAATAACGTGACAATTACACAACTAGTTATAATTAGGTAAGTATTACCCGGGCATGTCTAATCATGGATGCATCTAGCGACATTCGTAAAGTTACGTTTCGAGAGTGCAAATGCTACAAATTCTTTTATTAAGAAAAAGTTACAAATTTCCTTGTACCTCTTGAACTCTATACATTTGCGACTTTTTCTTGAAGATAACAATTTCAGAACTGTTACTGTGTCATTTATATCTAGTTTTTATGATGTAGTCAAATTTTTAATCAAACAGTCAAATCTATGTAGTCGTACGACTGCATAGTCAATGGTAACGTTTTGTTTTCTGTATTTTGATGGTATTAATTATTGTGAAAGAAAAAGCAGGCAAGTACACAAACAAATCTCGTCAAAGATATGACAAATATTAATTCAAAGCACAAATATTAAGATTTATGAGGGACAATTATAAGAAGTACGCTGAAATTATCTCTAGTATAATTTGTATGGTAAAATTGATATCGCAATTTCATTTTTTTTTACATTTTTTACATGGTCCCAAAATACTATATGATTTTATATGTTTTGCAACAAATTCTTACAGATATTTTTACAAGATGAATTTGTATACGGATATAGAGAAGGCAACTTATATACCTTCCACTGATGAAAATATTCGATTTACTCAGCTTACAGAGCCAAGCCAGGCTGAGGAGGACAAAAGAATGAACCAACGGACATTTAAACCTCCCCGAAATTTAAACGTTAGTCATCCTATTTCATGTTTTTAATATTTATCTCAGACATAATATATAATTAAACATACATCCAGATACTATAATGAGAATTTGGTAATATTGTATTGTTTTCTTATCACGACACTAATTTGGTTTATCGAAAAACTAGTGTATAGGCATTTGTCAAAATACTGGTATTGTTTATAATTCACAGCTCTTAGAAAGTGAAACAGTACAAGATTATGATAACGTAATAAATCACCGGTTTTTAAATGAACCTGAAATAACTTCGTCAATTAAAACTGTAAGTACATATTTCATATTTAGTGATAACAATTACTTATTTAGGAGCTATGGTGTAGCTCCTAAATAATTCCTGTGTTTAGGAATTCGGCCCATCATCTCTGGTGTTTCTATGTGATATGTATACCATAGCTCTGGTGGTTCGGAACCCACCTTAAACAGTAGGTCCTAGGCCAAATGACCTTAGCAGTCGGTGCCGAAAAATGAAATTAAAAAAAAAAAATTACGCATTTAATACATCATAAAAATAAAGTCATGGAAACTTAACTATGCACTTATACGCCAGGTAAATGGAGGCATCGATTATTCTAATGAGTTCATAGAGTGCTTTTGGGAGAAACGACAATCTGATGCTAAAAGCAGTCTTGAAGGATCTTCTAATACATCCCCTGAAACTAGTATGTTCTCATCGGAGAATAAGATAGCAAATCCACCCATACAGAGGGATGAAAAATTAAATAATCAGGATAATAGACTTCATAGGGATACTGATCAAGTTTTGAAATTGTCCAGGATTTGTAAAAATGCAGCCTTTGTAGGACTCGTAAAGAATAATATAGTTTCGATACGTGATTTGCAGCTGCCAAATACTTCTGTTTCCACATGTACAGAATATCAAATCAGTCAAGAGACACCTGTAAGTATATTTTAATAACGTTTTACGTATAAAGTATTATATAAAATGACATAATGATATGACAATAAAACTTTGGCAATACTTAGGATGGAAATGCTACAAACAATAATGTACATAAAAGTAAGACATACAACTTGGGACTAGTGCAATCTGCCAATGATCCGGACATTTTCACTTCCCCTTTTTTGCACGCTGAAGCCATAGATGAGAGTAAATACAAAAATATTGATTTTACAGTAGAACACATAGGTAAAAAAACTACAGTTACACCACGACAATATTTTATAAACGAAATTAGTGATGAATCCTTTAATTTTGTTAAAAAAAAATCTAAATAATAATAATATTTAGCTTTATAGTTTACCAGTATACAATGTACATAAAAAAAATATTGAATCATTTTTTAATTAATTCATAAATCTATATTCACACTTAATAAAGTCAGTGTTCTTAATTTTATGTCAATAATGTAGAATATTCTAAAATAGTATATACCAAAAAATGTACTTGCTTCGCATTCCATTTTAGTTTCTACAGTATTTTTTATATGCATATCAATAAGTACTAGTTTTTGGATTCTAACATTTTCGAAATTATAGAGTTATAAGATAATATTATTGAAACTAATTCGCATATAATAAATATTCAATATGCACATCTATTTTGTTTTTATTATTTTAACTGTGTCTAATATGATTGTTCAATGTCAGTTAACGTCACTACAGTTTATAATAACAGTGAATTAAATTGGATCATGAATTTACATAAGCTAGATATAATTACTGATTATAATTTATAATGGAAAAAGCATTGTTATATGAAAGCTAACAAAATTGGTTGAAAATCACAATGACCCTACTATGCTACAAATATTAATTCTATACATTGCAATATTATAGTAAACATTGCTTTAAATACACATGTGCCTTATGTGAGACTGCATTTTATTATCAAAGTCAATGAAATAGTTTTATAATATACAGGCACAAAATAATTTATATATTGTGTAATTAAACCAATATACCAATAGAAAATTGTAGTTTTAAAAAATTTATATGTAATTCATTTGTTGAAAATAATTTTAATATTATGTTACAACTTTCTTACGTAGAGTAATGATTAGATTTATATTGAAAATACTTATGACATATTGTTGTAATCTTAAGTATATTATGTGTATACCATTTTAAAGACTGAATGTAAAAATTATTTCAGGATTTATATGTTATCGTCCTTATATCGACATAATGCTATATATGTTTTATGAAGTACAACTGTAATATATTTTTATAGTAAGGATCCAGTAATTTACAACAAAGGAATGTCAAAAGAATATATCTAAACACATATATTTTTGTAATGTTGAATATATAAAGTCATATATTTATAATCAATGCTTCTAAATTTAGCATCTTGAAATATCAAAGTACAAAGAATATCACGATTACTCTACGATATATATACCAAAGTTGTTTAAGCATTTAACGTCAACTTATTAAAAAATGTTACTCTGTTGATTTTTTCATAAATTTCGGTATCATAAATTTATAAATTAAGAATTTCTCTAACATTTTGATTTGACTATTTTGTCAGAAATAAAAATAATATGGACCTATGTTTCGTACCCTGTAAAGCTCAAAGGATGATTCTTAGCAATACATAATCATAATATACTTAATCTCTATATATAATTAACATGTAAGGATTAGTAGTGCAATAAATTTATATCTTGAAACAAATATGTAATATTAATTACTCAGTCCTTCATCCTAAGTGTTTAAAAAATGAACTTGGGTAAAATCCTCATGCATTAAATTATTTATGATGATCGAATAAATTTGATGTATAATGGCAATATTCTAATAAAGATAAATAAAGCTTTAGACGCTGTCAAATAAATGCGAAAGACAAGTTTGTATAAATATATTAATAATAATAAAGGTACGAAATGTGTATAGAGGTTAATAATGTATTTGGTATAAAAATGCAAAACTATATTCTACAGCCATAAGTTAAATATTCACATTATATACTTATTAGTCTAGAATTATAGGAAGTTTTTGAATTAGCTATTAACTCTAATAAACTTAAAGTAACGCTAATTTTCTAGAAATATATACATATAAATATTGGTCTTCACTTGTGGTAGCTAAATTAAATGTTCTTGTAAGAGAAAAGCACAAGTCTAATATTGTACCTTTGCATAACGGCGAAGACAATTTATAGAACAGAAATAACAATCAAATGGTACAATTCCATTTCCTGACGATTTTATGCTATTAGCCACCACACTGAGATTATACTCCATAAATTTTCTTATGTAACAATGAAAGCAGGCATTACCACACACACAATATTTTGCTTGATCCAAAAATTTTACTAATGTTTCTGGAATTATGCTTCCATTATAAGACCTCCTGTAGTAATGAAACAAAGTAATTAGGTATAATCTTACAAAATGTATTACAAAACGTAATTGAAATAGAATTTTCTGATTTGATATTATATGTGTATCATAATTTCAATACAATCATGCATACCTTGTTTTGAGAAATCCCCTGGCTGCGCACTCAATAAGAGTAGGAACGTCAATTTTACACATAGAATATGGTTCAAAATTGGAAAATGCGTTCTCTGAAATGTCTAATTCTAGGAGCTTTAAATTTTTCATACTGCCTGTTACATGTGTCAAGAGGTTTTTAGATAGATCCAAGTATCTTAAGCTGGGTAAGTTTCCAATACTTTGCGGCAAAGATCTTAACATATTTTGCCGAACTTTTAATGTCACTAATGCATCAAGCTTTCCAATTTGTTTTGGTAGTTCTTGTAGCTGTAGAATTAACGTAATAAAATGTGTATTAATGACGGCAAAGATAAATGAATTACCTTCGAGGCAATATTGCATAATAAAATAATATACCAAATTGTCGCTGATATCTAATAAACGTAAATTAGATTTAATGGCTACTTGATCCAGCCACAACCACTTAGATATAGTTCCTTTACCAAGTTGATTCTGTGCTATAACAAGTTCTTGCAGATGTGGCAAATTTCCCAATTCCTTTGGTAAAGACGACAGCTGATTTTCTGATAAATTTAAAACTTTTAGATTTTGAAGCCTCAATATTTGTCGATCAAAGGATTTTCTTCCTAACCCCGTCAAAGACAGCTCTTCGGTGGTTTTGGGAAAACCTTCTAATATAGGGTATTCAGAATTTTTCTTAATAACTATTTTTGTTTTTGCCAAAGAAGATATATTCTTAGAATTTAAATTAGAGATGCCAAGCACAGCTGGATCTACTTTTTTTGAAATTCCAAGTTTAAGTATATGAATAAAACTTTTTAACTGAATTGCATCACATTGTATAATAATATCATGAGGAGGTTCTATCATTCGTATTGTAGCTTTTCCATCATTGATAAATTTTGTAAACACTTTGTCTATATTTCCATCCACCTGTAATAAATCATCAATAATGTATAACCATTTCAATGTACACACCGAACCAATAATTTGTTCCGCGAACCTTGAAGGGAGGCAAGGAGAAGCTGGAATGCGATCGTGGAGGTGTCAAGTGGCAGGGACCAGCTGGACCTGGTGTACCGATTCTACGCTCAATATGCGCGCGATTTACAAACTGCGCTGATATTTATAATCTTGCCCGGTATAATATATATTGTTGCATTGTTCATAAAAACTGGCAAATATGATATTACGAAACCCAATATAAGTTATTGGCAGTATAAGGAGATGGAAAATGTGGATATTAGCTTTAAACATTGAATAAATGTCCTTCGAGAAGAAACTTTTGCATCTTAGTTACTTTGTATGTCTTCCTAATATCAGTTGCTTCGCAAATTACTCCAACAAAGCTACTAAGATGCAAAAGCTTTTTCTCGAAGGGCATTTTTTCAATGTTTAAAGCTAATACCCTCATTTTCCATCTCCTTATACTGCCAATAACTTATATTAGGCTTCGTAATATCATATTCACCAGTTTTTCTGAACAATGCTACAATGTACATCAGTATGTATTACACCGACCATGATTATAAGTTTCTGCGCAGTTTGCAAATCGCACACACATTGAGCGTAGAATTGGAACTCCAGGTCCAGCTCGTCCCTGCCACTTGGTATCTCCACGATCGCATTCCAGCTTCTTCTTGCCCCCCTTTAGGGGTCGCAGAACAAATTATTGATTCGGTGTGTACATTTAAATTTAATACAATACACCGTCTTCAAAATAACTGCAAATTATTTTACCTTACATTTAGCATATATTTTTTAAGTAATATTTTCCATATAAGATGCTTACCTTATATCTAGTACCTTGTTTATTTTGTAGTGTTTGTAAAAGTATATATAATTCATTATTCTTCACAGATGGTATGCCAATCGCTAAAATGGAACGTTGAGGTTTTCTCCTTGCCGGAAGATTAGATAATGACAGTAATCTGTTATTAACTTCCACGTTACACTGCAGTTTCATTTTTGAAGCTGGTTCTTTACATCGAGAGGTTTTTAATCATTTAACCTGTCGTAGAATCTCGATATCAACATATACATATTAAAACAATCGTTTATTTAAAAGTGTTGGGTATTAAAAATAAATTATCATGGTTTTACTTTTCACAGGATATAGAACTTCAATTGAGAATACCTAAAATTCACGAAACGAAATGATGAAATTCGAAGTTCGTACTGTACACAACATGGCCAATAGCGCTTATCTCCACATGATGAACTGCACGTGCAACTATTTAAACCCACTGCTGCCAAACTATGTTTACTGGAACATCTGTAATACAATAATGATATTCTATTATCGGCAATAATATTGTTGAGTGTCGTTAATACACACAAATATCTCTGAACGTATAGAGCACCGTGATCGAAATGCACCAAATATTTTCAAAAGTGCTTTGTCCTACCTGCTAATCCGAACTCCGTGGTTTGGTAACCATGCGACAAAGCGCGAAGAGGAGAAATACGCGGGAATGAAGAACTATTTTTCTGACATTCACATGTGACAAGCAAGTATACCTCGTGTTTAAACAGCAGGCTGCAGTTACGTATAGTCTTGCGCTTAGGTCGACATACCCATAGCATTGCAAAAAGTAGTATTAGTTTTTTCGATACATGAGGAAATAAGGTAAATGCAGAGATGATTTTTTATTTATATCAGTAAACGATTCCTGGTAATGCGTTGAGACGAATGCGATGGAGAATGCACAATTAGTGTTCAAGAGACTTACGTTCGGATATTTACTTTGTAATTATATTGTGCTACTATTTGATATCAAAACTTTGAACTTCGTTAATTTTACAATACTGAAATACAAATACTATAGTTAATGAAATTGTTAATCAGAATTATATGAAACTTTCACATTTTCATAATAAATTAAGCAAATACCTGTGTACAAGATTTCTGCTGAATTATTGGAAAATAATTGATTTTTACATAAATGTATATATTTAACCTACAAAAAAATTGTTTAATGTACATACAACCTGATGAGTATTGAACCCTTTTAATGGCTTAGTACATAATGTGTATGAAGATGTAACTAATCATTATTTGTCACATAGTTTATGTCTTATATACATATTTCATTGTTTTAGGATTATTGATGAACACTGTTATTACCATGCAATATAAAAAATATTTATGCATAGAAAAGTTTCATATGGATACTTTATAAAATTATGTTATCCGCTAAGCCAAGCAAAGAGTCCTTAAACAGTGACAAAATCGAAAATAAGAGAAAGCACAGTTTCCCACAAAATACAATGAGATCCGGCAATTCAAGATCTAACAAAAATGTACCATCCATATTGAATTTGTTCTCGAAGCAGCTTGCCAAAAGAAAGAAAATGAATAATGACTCAAGCAAAGAGCAAGATGATCATATAATGCAAGAAAATATCAAAGCAGAGCAAGATCTTAATCCTGAAACTGAATCTGAAAAAGAAAATTTTAATCCAGAATCAAATGAACCAGATACAGAAGTTCAGCTTGAGAAAAGGATAAAAATAGAGGATACAGATTTAAGCATAGTTGAATCAAAAGTACAAAATAAGAGACCACCTATAGTACCTGCAAAATGTGAATATTGCAAACAGAAATTGGATGATGAAATAAAATTATATCAGGGCCATCCAAATGGTGCAGTGGATGAGCACATTGCTTTAACAGATCCAAAATTGTGTTTATTCACAGGAGATGAAATTTTCATACATGAAAGCGATGAAACACCGCAGAATAAGTTAACTTATTTTAGGTAAAAATTGTACTATTTCTGCTTACATGGATGGACTACAAAAAATGTGACATGAATTGAAATTATGCTACTGTCTACATATATCTCTTGCATGACAAATCTTTTTCTCTTTATAGTGTTTATGACAAAAATGGTCACCTGTGCCCCTTTGATACTGGGCTTATTGCAAAAAATGTAATGTTGTACTTCTCAGGATATATGAAGGCAATTTATGAAGAGGATTCTTCTCCTGAGGGAGGAGTACCTGCAAAAGATATGGGGCCAATAAACGAATGGTATGTGTCTGGTTTTGATGGGGGTGAGCTCGCTCTCATAGGCTTTCGTACACCATTTGCCGAATATATCTTAATGGAACCATCTGAAGGGTATGCACCATTCATGGATGCAGTTAGAGAAAAAATATACATGAGTAAACTAGTTATAGAATTTCTATTAGACGAAATCAGCCCTAGTTATGAAGATCTGCTTAATAAACTTCAGGTAATTTTTATTCCTTTTTTACTATTTAGCAATTTTACTTTATTTCATAGTTTATATTTGATATTTGCAGACAGTCGTACCACCAAAAGGCATGACAAAGTTTACAGAAGACTCTTTGTTAAGACATGCACAATTTATTTGCGATCAAGTATTGTCATTTGATGATTCTGCTGGACCTGAGGATCCTTTACTTATTACGAGTCATTGTATGCGATCACTCGCAAGTCTAGCTGGTGTAATGTTAGGAAAAAAGGTAGCAATGAGAAGAACGCAGAAAAGAGAAAGGAAGGTCAAAAAGCCAGCATGGACTAAAGCCACCACTACTCGTTTAGTTAATAATATGTTTGAGACTATTTTCACTGACCAATTAGCAAAACTTGAAGAAAAACAGCCAATGGTAATCTAATGTTATATTTATATTCAACTATATGTTTTACACGCAATGTTGATTTTTTACAACACTTAATATATGATTGCAATTATTTTGTTTAGGGTCCTAAAAGACAGCGATGTGGGATATGTGAAAATTGTCAGCAACCTGATTGTGGGGTTTGCAATGCCTGTAAAGATATGACTAAATTTGGTGGTACTGGAAGAAGCAAACAAGCTTGTATCAATAGGCGCTGTCCAAACATGGCTATTCAAGTAAGACTTAGCGCATAAAATAAAGTATCAAAAAACTTATATATTAAAGAAAATATAAAATAATTCATTTTTGCTTGTATTTAGGAAGCAGATGATTCTGATCCAGAAAGCGAGGAGCAATATGAAGCTCTTGCTGAGGGCAAAAAAACTGAAGAGAAAGAAACGCAGAAAAAAGATTTTAAAGAACTTATGAAAGACATCACATGGGTCGATGATATAATTGCGTCTGAACCTCAGAAAACCTATTATCAATCTGTTATGGTTGGAGATGAAACTTTGCACATAGGCGATTATGTACTGGTGGAGCCACGAAATCCAACAATCCCATTGCACGTTGCTAAGATCATATACATGTGGGAAACTAAGACAGGAATCAAGCAGTTTCATGCAAACTGGTTCCATAGAGGTAGCAGTACTATTCTAGGAGAAACATCTGATCCTATAGAACTATTTTTAAGCGATGAGTGCGATGATGTACCATTTAGATCTGTGAGATCAAAAGCTACCGTTATATTCAAAAAAATGCCAGAGAATTGGTCACATCTGGGTAAGTAACTAGAAATGTGATTAAAATTAGTAGAAAGAACTTTAGACTATTTTATATACTACAGGAAACATGGATGAGGATGAAATAAAGGATGAAGATGGCAAAACGTATTTCTACCAGAAACGTTACACTCCCGAAACGGCACGTTTTGAAGATCCTTTACCAGATCCAGAATGTCTCCGTAAAGAACACATGCATCGATTTTGTCCTGCCTGTGCCCGTTTGCGTGCATTAGAACAGTACAACAGACCAAAGGTTAGTCTATTTCTTAACATGATTATACAAAATGCATGGAAATCCCTGCTCTATAATATCTCATTGCGTTCCAAGGTATATGAATGTATTGAAGAGAAAAGCAGCAGAGAAGTGAGTTATGGTATGGTAAAATATAAAGGCGACGAGTACAGAGTTGGTAGCGCAGTCTTTTTAAACCCTGGTGCTTTCAAATTTAAATATACATCGATGTATCAAGACATTCCAAAGATAAAGAAAGAAGTCATCGATGAAGATATGTACCCTGAATTTTATAGAAAGTCTTCAGATCACGTTAAGGGTTCAAATTACGACACACCTGAACCATTTCGCATTGGCTTCATAACTTCCATATATACCACAACAAATGATGTAATAGTTTCACCTTCGGATATTTACATAAAAATTAATAAGCTATATAGACCGGAGAACACGCACAAAGATTCGACATTGGTAGAACAGGTGGACGTGAATATGCTGTATTGGAGTGATGAAGGTAACTTGTAAATCATATTAGTAAACCGAGATAATATTAAAGTTTCAGTTACTCTACAATTTAAATTTAATTTTACAGTCTGCAATGTTAAGTTCATGGAAGTGATGGGAAAATGTTATCTCAGTTACTCCGAAAACTTAACTGAGCCTATTGACGAATGGAGTTCAGCGGGAGAAAACCGATTTTACTTTACACAGGCCTACAATGCTCAAGAAAAAACGTTCGACGAACCGCCAGATCATGCGATGAGTATCGGGAAGCCGGAAAAGGGTAAAGGAAAGGGAAAATATAAAGGCAAGAAGGCGGAGGAAATCGAGAAAAAATTGACGATCAATAAACCGATCAATTATCCACCCGTGCCAAGGAGGTTGAGAACGTTGGACGTTTTTGCTGGTTGCGGAGGTATACAAAACTTCTCTTATATCCGTGAAACAATATTTGTTGAAGTTATTAATTTTTTTTATTTTGTAGGGTTATCAGAAGGACTGCATCAAGCTGGGGTGGCCGAAAGTTGCTGGGCCATAGAAAAAGAGGAACCCGCTGCATACGCTTATCGCTTAAACAATCCTAATGCAACGGTATTCTCAGAAGATTGCAACGTATTGTTGGATAGAGTTATGAAGGTAACACCAATGAATAATAGACAGTTTAAGATTTAACAGTGTAAGAATATAATTTGCTTTTATCCCAGGGGGAAGAAACCGATAACAGCGGGCAAAGATTGCCTCAAAAGGGAGAAGTGGAGCTTTTATGCGGTGGTCCACCTTGCCAAGGCTTCAGCGGAATGAATCGTTTTAATTCCCGCCAATACTCGTTATTTAAAAGTTCTCTCGTTGTTTCCTGCCTGTCTTATTGCGATTATTATAGACCAAAGTTCTTCCTAATGGAGAATGTCAGAAACTTTGTCTCATTTAAGAGGAGCATGGTACTGAAATTAACGTTAAGGTGTTTAGTGCGAATGGGATATCAGTGCACGTTTGGCATTCTTCAAGCCGGAAATTATGGGGTTCCACAGACAAGGAGAAGGTTTGCCTTGATTTGACAATGATCAATGCGTAACTTTAACAATTGCTTTTATTTTCGTTGTACATTATTTCATAGGATGATAATCTTGGCTGCCGCACCTGGTGAAATTCTTCCAAAGTATCCTGAACCGACACATGTGTTTAGCAAACGAGCTTGTCAGTTAAGTGTTCTAGTTGACAACAGAAAGGTGAGCAACATTTACAGGATTACTTTTTTTCATAAAGTTTTGATAATCACATAACACAATCGTTGTAGTATTCCTCAAATTGCGTGTGGACCGAATCGGCACCTCTCCGAACGATTAGTGTGAAGGATGCTATGTCCGATTTGCCGGATATTAAAAATGGTTGGAATAAAGAGGAAATACCGTACGGAACAGAACCTGTATCCCATTTTCAGAGAAAGGTAAAAACCCGTATTTGCTTAATCTTCGTATTAGATGAATTATGGCAATTTTGACAAGTCCTGCGTATGTTGTTATAGATGAGAGGTAAGCAATATCAACCGATATTAAGAGATCACATATGCAAAGAAATGGCACCGCTCGTGGAGGCACGCATGGCTCATATACCAATTGCTAGTGGCTCTGATTGGCGTGATTTGCCGAATATTGCCGTAAGATTGAGCGACGGCACGTACTCGAAAAAATTGTATGCGTAACATTTTGCAAGGACTTCATTTTAAATTCTATTTTACACGTGACATTATTTACCTTCGTCTTTATCTCATGACAGGGAGTATACACATAACGATAAGAAAGCCGGTAGAAGTTCGACCGGAGCATATCGCGGAGTATGTGCCTGTAGTACAAGCAGAGCATGCGATCCTACAGACAGACAATTCAATACTCTGATACCATGGTGCCTACCACATACTGGAAATCGTCACAATCATTGGGCAGGATTATACGGTAGACTAGAATGGGATGGCTTTTTTAGTACCACTATCACGAATCCTGAGCCTATGGGAAAACAAGTACGTTCGTAGAGCTATGTGACGTGGATTAATTTCAGTCAAATCAACATCAATCTGTTATATTTACTATCATTTGTCAGGGTCGTGTACTGCATCCTGTACAAACTCGAGTTGTAAGTATAAGAGAATGCGCCAGATCTCAGGGATTTCCGGATTTATTCCGTTTTTATGGCACTATCTTGGACAAACACCGGCAAGTTGGAAACGCCGTACCACCTCCTCTTGGGGCAGCAATCGGCCATGAGATACGAAAATGTATCCAAAATTTGGACGTAGATAATAATTCGAATGCAAAAGTGGAAGTCAAAGTAGACTTTATAAAGGCGGAGATGAACAACCTCAATTCTAAAAAACATGTTCTACATACTGTACCTGATAGCGGCGCAAGTTCGAGTACAAGTGTTGGGAAGGATATTCCTGTCTGTGATGCGTCATAGATCTTTATCAAATTTATTTAACAGACTGTAACTTCAAAAGGTTTTTTTTTGGTACCTTTTACTAACGATTATTCAGTATTAAATGAACGTATTACTTTCCAGCGCTATTTTTGAAAGTTAGATTTTTATATTATTTTACGAATCCTGTTGGTTTAAAATGTTTTGTCCTCGTATAAACCCTTAACTATTCAAACAATTGAAATTTTTGAAACGTAAATTATTAAAAGACTTAGATTTTTATCTGTTCAATCGTTCTTTATGTTAAGTATAATGTATATCTGAATGATACCCAACATACTGTTATAAGAAATGTAGTCTAATAAAACGAATTTGTTAATTAAACATTCCATACAGTGCACAATAAATTAATGCTTATAAATTATGTGTTTTATATTTTTATTGCATTAAGATTTACTTTATATGATAGTGTATAGAAAATGTGTTAGCACATACATACACAAGGAATCAGTAATTTCTTTTGCCCCCCTCAAGGAGAGTAAGGAAAATTTGGAATATGAATATGGTGACGTCACGCAGGGAGCAATTGGGATAGTTATAGACTTTGTAATAAATCTGCGCGCTATTTACAAACTACGTAGAAATGTATAAGTATGGTAGTTATAATACACATTGACATATTTCATTGTATAGTTCATAGAAATGTGCAAACACAAGATTATACAACATAATATAACTTAGTGCTAGTCCAAAGAAGGCAGGGAAACAATTAATTATCTTTTAAAATTGAAGAAAATGAAACTTTTGCATTCGAGTTATTATGTATAACAATTTCATAATATTAATTAATTGAAAGGATTAAATCAAGTAGTTGTGCTAGGACTGATTATTAATTGCTTCTTTTCAGAGCTATGGAGCGCTTTTCGGCATAACCGCAATTTATTTTATATTGGGAGAATAGATAAAGCCGATAATGTTACGAAATTGTTACACCTAATCACTCTCACGCAAAAGTTTATTCTTAAAGCATATTTTTTCAATTTTTAAACTTAATTCTTAAATTTAAGTCGCGGAACAAATTATTGATTCCTTGTATACATTGAAAGATTTTCTGTACTGCTAAACCGTTTCTCATTTGCAACTAATTTATGTAGATATTTATATATGTATCTGTATGCGTTTACTCAATTTTTAGTTACATTTTGTGCATTACAGAAATGTATTTCATGATGTTAGAATTAACAATAAATTAATTCTTATCGTTGTAGTTCACGAATTTTTATTGCCATGCTTTTGCCTCATAACCCCACTTTTGTTTTATCGACTTTCTACCATACGGAACCCTGTACGTACGTTGGGTAAAGATTTTAACAGTTAAAATGAATACTGCCGTTCAAAAATTTGAAAGTATTTTGAATACAAAATACTCTAGAAAGAACGATATATATATAGAATATGGAACTGCTGGTTTTAGAGCAAAGTAAGTTTTTCATTATTAGATATCATCAAGAGTAAGATTAGACTATCAGACTAGATACGTAAAAAGGATTGAAAGAATTTTATTAAACACAGTTGTATTATACTTACATCATTTATATTAATTTTAGATCACATATTTTGGACCATGTTCTTTATAGAATGGGTATTTTAGCAGTATTGCGATCCAAAGCAAAAAAAGGTAAAATCAATGAAAATAATTTCCCTTTCGCTGTTCAAAATGTCTAGCTGTTATTTTTTTATACACACATTTGTTGGACTTTACTACAAAAGTTATTTTTAGCTGCAATTGGTTTAATGATCACTGCCAGTCATAATGTGGAACCTGACAATGGAGTTAAACTAGTGGATCCAGCTGGTGAGATGTTAGAAGCATCATGGGAAACTATAGCTACTAATTTGGCTAACGTCGAAGACAGCAACTTGGTATTGACTGTGCAAAACATTGTACAAGAACAGAATATTGATATGTCCATTCCTGCAACTGTTATTACTGGTAGAGATACTAGAAAGAGCAGTCCGACATTGTTGGAAGCTGCACGTATTGGAATTATTGCACTTAATGGAACAATTAATGACTTTGGGATTATTACAACACCACAACTGCATTATTTGGTAGTATGTACCAATACCAATGGTAGTTATGGAGAGCCAACTCTACAAGGCTACTATACAAAGTTGCTGGAAGCTTTTAAACGCATAAGAACTTCTGATTGCAATAATGGCAAGTATATCCCAGAACTACAATTAGATGCAGCAAACGGAGTTGGTGCAATAGCAGTGAGTAATTTCCAAAAGCATCTAGGAACAACGCTGACTATAAATATGTATAATGATGGAAATGGGCAATTGAACCATATGGTATGATATCACTCATATAGATAAAAACTAAAGCGAATAACATGTAATAATCCATAACATAATACAGTGTGGTGCAGATTACGTCAAAGTTCAACAGACAGCTCCAGCAAATATTCTGCTGAAACCAAATGTCAGATGTGTTACTTTGGATGGAGATGCAGACAGAGTACTTTACTTTTACATAGATGAGAATAGTAAATTTCATCTTCTGGATGGAGACCGAATAGCGACACTTATAGCTGCTTATTTTAAAGAACTTCTTGAAGCATGTGACTTATCACTGGAACTTGGTCTGGTTCAAACAGCGTACGCTAATGGAGGATCGACTGATTATATTTCAAATACATTAGTAAGTAGATATGTAATGTCGGCCATCTTAGATTTTGTGACCTAACATGTTACCATAAATATCCAGAAAATCCCAGTTGCGTGCGTCTCGACTGGTATTAAACATCTGCATAAAAAAGCATTAGAATTTGATATCGGCGTATACTTTGAAGCAAATGGTCATGGGACAGTCATTTTAAAGGACACTGCTGTTCAATCTATACGGGCTATTGTCGAGAACCCAAAGTAAGTTGCAGTCTACATCAGTTTTGTACTTGTTTCTATTTCCCATTTCTAATAACGTGAATTCATCAACGTGACAGAACATCCGAAACCAAGAAAGACGCCGCATCAAAATTATTGAATCTAATAGACCTTATAAATCAGACGGTCGGCGACGCATTGAGTGATATGTTATTAGTAGAAACCATCTTGTACATGAAAGGCTGGGATATAGCAGAGTGGGAAAGAAGTTACGATGATCTCCCAAACAGAGAACTCAAGGTTAAGGTCGAGAACAGGGATGTTATTACAACAGCTAATGCGGCGAGGCGATGTTTAACTCCGACTGGTTTGCAAGATGAAATCGAAAAAGTCGTTGCGCAGTATCCGAAAGGTCGATCTTTCGTGAGGTACGTTGGCAAAATGTTAATGTTTCTATAAGTCGCATATTGCTGAAATTCAGTAATCTGCAGGCCATCGGGAACCGAGGACGTCGTACGAATTTATGCAGAATGTGATGATTCAAATGGTGTTAGTGAATTAGCTACCAAAGTTGCACTGTTAGTTCACAAAATGGCCGGTGGAGTAGGATCTGAACCTTGTTGAAGGGAATTGTTCCTATTTTCATTATCGCATTGTTAAATACATGCGGTTAATTAAAACGAAAATATATTACACTGTACGAGGTGAATTTCATTGTATTAAGATGATGTACAACTCTATTTGGAAAGGTACACAAATACTAACAACATATCATAAGTAATTTTCAGTATTTACACAGAAAAGTATGAAACGTATTATTTAACATTAAGATCGTGATAAACGCGGATACACGATAAAGATGGATAAGGTACAGATATGTAAAAGGTGCAGAACCCATATGTTTGTTATATAACGGTTTATTCTGAAGAACATAATTAGTGTATTACGATTTACGGTGATTACATATACATTTATATTTTTATATATTAATAAAGGTTTTAGATATAATTCTCGGGATCATTCGTTGAAATAAAACACCCATATATTTTTTAGTTAATAGTTCCGTATATTGTGCAAATGATTTCTATCAAATAGATTCCCATAGAAAATGTCCTTAATCAAGTTACATAATATAAAGCATTTCTTGATTATACTACAAAGCATGCAGAATTGTTTATAACTAATAAAAAATATATAATGCATACAAACCAAATGCACGAAATGTCCAAATATATATTAAATTAACGATCCTTGCTGAAATATAATACTATAATGGGGAAAAATTATCGGTTATACCAAAGCTAATATATTAATTAATATATAATTAAATATATTATAAATTAATATATTAAAGAGTACGTTATACGTATAGTGAATGAAAAGAAACTTACGCTCGTAATACTTATGGCGGTATAAGTGAATAATGAAACATATAGTGAACTTTACCGTTAATCTCGTAGTCACGTTATCTCGGTTGATCTTATTTGACTCGTTTTTGACACTGTTACTGGCCACAGTTCCGTTATGATTTCATCTGAATCCCCAGGGTTTGTCCTCATCCCGCTTGTAATCTATTAAAAAAATTATATTATTTTGGGTAATGCACATAGTATCAAGTCCCAATTAAGGACTTCATATCTTTGCATCTCAAAACTATTTCGCTTCACTAAACAATACAATTAGATGAAACGGAAATGTTTTGTAAGAAACATTATAAGTGTCTAGTTATTTCTAAACTCGCGCGAAACAAGATAGTAAGGTACGTAAAAGGGTAGAACGAAACAGTATAGTAATCCGGATAAACGAGAGGCACGTAAAGGAAGAGCATATTTTCTTTATAGGTTCTCGAGATAAGCAATTCTGTACGATCGGTCGTGTTTCTGACAGGAGTACGGCGCATATAATTCAGTGCACAAACGAACGATTAAAACATATATTATGAAAAACGGTAAACCACCGTGCGGTGCCGAATGGTCCGCCACTCGTACCGATAATGGTAGTGAGAACGAAACGGTATTGATTTCCAAAGATCGTCCGTTTCTCCGAAACTCGCTTCGCATCCATTTACGTATTCACATTTAGTTCTAATTCCATCTCATTAAGCATCCACGAAACGCTGCGATTCCACACGCAAAAGTTAGGCGCGACATGTGCTATCTATGTTTATTTATAAACCTCGTGTTTTCGATCGTCGATAATAAACTACCTCGTTTCCGATTCTCGCCTTTAATCGCTTCATAAAATGAACATCATCATTTTGAGTTCTCGTTAAAGCGCAACCGGTGATAACGATGTTCTTTACATTTATATCGTAAAAGCTATCAGCTTTTTCATTACGGTAAACGGACAAAAGGCGACGGACCGCATTATAGTTATATATATAGACTCGCGAAACGTGGAAAATTTTGTTGTCTTCTGTTTCTCGTTTTTTCCCCTTTACTCAAGATATAAGACGAGTATTTCACTCATTAATCGCCCACATTGCGAAAACGTACAATATCGAACGGTAAACTGACCGCTGGGCAATGTCACACATTAAATGTTACACTTTCGTTGGATTTCTTTCTTGTTAGTGCAAATGATAAGACATAATCACATATCGCAATCTATCCTGTCCTAAACCGAGAAAAGCAATAATCGTGGGGATTATTGTTGTCGTTGTCTGCTAGAGACGGAATTAGAATTGATGCAATTTTAATCGCTCGGATTATTCGATGCCGTAACACTCTTAGAGCTTTCCAAAAAAGAAAAAAGGGAAAGCCGCCACTTTCACTACGTGTGCGCAAACGGTTTATTCGGGAATCAGTGACGATTCTTAAACGTATCTCTCGACCGTGATTTATCTCCGTACGCAAGTATAGACACAGACTTAACGCGCCGAGGCGCTTCTTTTAACAGGTATAAAGTAAAGGACGCACGCGTTGAACATACCTTCTGTTTAAATTCAAAGCACGCCAGCTTTGAGCGCAAACGCAATTTGTAGCACATTATCCGCATATCGCAGGTTGGATTATTCACCAGTGTGTCGCATCTACGGGCCACGCATAGGTAATGAGAGTAATCGTCGATATCGTTCTTCAATAACCGGAGGTTGATACGCCATCAGAGTAGTGCCCGCGGCATACGCATTCGCCGCACATTGACAATACGGTGTCTGAGTACAGGCCTAAGTAGATTGCACCAGCTAATGTCTGAATGACGTTGCGCATCGACAAAAATCGGACGAGTAAATCGTTGCGACATTATCATATATTTTTTCAACATTTACTTAAAGCACTCCAGGTACGATTAAAAAAGAAACGTACAATTCTATTCGATTTAAGCTAAGCGCGCATTGGTACACTTCGGTAATTTGGCTGTAATGAACAAACAGTTAGAGCACACTCTAGGACGCAGAACGTCATTCATCAAAATATTATCAATGTCATGTTTGGTCGCACGCCGACTACGTATTCTTTCCTTCGTCGCTGTGCACGGTTGAGTTAAGCGTTCCACCCGATCTTGGTATTACAGCTTCCGTGATGATTGTTCTTCCACGTGGGAACTAATCACTTGCGCACGTGTATTCAATCAGCAAAACCTTTGGCTTACTGTTCCCTTCACACTTAAATGGCAGAAATAAAGATATGAAGATAATGGTGAATGAAAGTAAAAGCAATCGTAGCTGGTAATACGCTGCTGGTCTGATAACCGGCCGATCTATCGAGAGAGGAGAGAATTCAACGTTGACAACCCGAATTTCGATGTCTAAGCCGCAGATGTTTCGCCGGATGGAATTTCTATGTAAACGATGCGATATAATTCTTGATACGAGATCTGGCTAATCGTCCGATTGATCGTAGAAGTTTCGACATAAGTATACCTGCAGAAATTCGGCGACGTTAGTCAAGGATATCAGTACTTTATTTACTCCGCAAAGGTACATTGATAACTCCTGCAAGCACGTTTCTCTGCTTTATTAATGAACATTTAAAACATTATCCAAGTTCTTATGTGTAAAAAAAAGATTATACAGCATTGTATTTATAGCCTACGTCACCTTCTTGCAGAACTAATTCTACGAAGTATAACGAAATACTCTAATCTAGAATGCGTTTATTATGTGGCTTAAGTTAGACAAGATATTTCCACCTATACCATCTAAAGTTGGGCCATAGCTACTATGAGAGGAAAAATAGAATGCGGGAAAAGAACTATCAACGTAAATCGCACAAATAACACCCAACAAATCTGCTGCAAACAAAATGAACGACATATAAAATTTCCTTGATCCACATTACAATTTTTTTTTATATGAGACTTGACCCATGATATTTTCTTTCCTTTTTTTGTCTATTAATCTTGATTGAATTTAATATACTTTGTTTCAGCCATTAATGCTTCTGATTCTTACCGTACCTTAAGTTACGTTTAAACGATATATCTATTATAAGTTATACATAGTTTTCATTGTAATTGTATGGACTCGTGTATGTCGGACGCAGGGCAGTTCCTAGGTATTTGAGTCCGAAAGCGAATGACCACCACTAAAAAGGCATTTTTAAGGCTGCCTTTCGCATGCGCTAGCGTATTTGCTTTAGTACGTTTTTAGTACCTCGGTGGCATCGCGTCTGCCGGACCTGGGAAGCTAAAAGGTCAAAAAATGAAAAATCGCAAAATTAATTTTGTGATCGCCTTGCGTCGCAAGGAGTTGGAAAGTATAAGATGTAACACTGGCATGCGCGAATAGATAAACGCCCGACCGCGAGAAACTTTCTTTGCTCCATCGTGTCGCACGAAAGATCTCCTCTTTCGAAGATAACCGCAACCTAACGGTTTCGCAACGCATATAAAACACATTTGCCGAATGACACAACTTTCAGACCTCAGAATAACGACTTCTATAATCCGTTATTTACTTTAAACAAATTTTTTTCAAACTTCCTCCTCACCTTTATTTATTTATTTATTTTTTTCATTTACGACGCTAATATTCCATGCTTGGTGCACTGTACATTACATTCCAAGGCCATTGCGTTCTCAAAATATTATGTACGTACTGAAATTTATTCCAGTCTATACGTGAACATAGCTAAGAAGTGATGCGATGATCACTTTCTGTTCCTCTTTTTGGAGTCAAACAAAGAGAATTTTTTTTAATGATGATGTACGGGCAAACATACATCTTTCCCAGGTTTCAGAGAAGTTAGATGAACTTACTGAATGCACAAGCATTATATTAGGGTAATGCAGGATGACTGAAAAAACTATATGTAATCTGTTCATCTTATGCCATAATAGCCAATGTGACCAAGGATCGCACAAAGGTCTGATAAGCTGTCGCACATTTAGAAACTCGTTTGTGGTCGACGCATCCTGGCATCGTTCGGTACGCCGCAAGTGCATTATATGTTGGCTTAGCGTCGATCAGCATTTCCGATCTGCGATGCATACGAAGCCCACGAGTAAAATTTCACCAAGCTACCGTTGGAAAACTTCAGATATGCCTGCCCGGTATTTTCTACCTCTTGCTTTTCGTTTGACGCAGTACACGGACGCAAACGCATTTCGTCGTTTAAAGCGAACTGAGTCGTCTCGAAGCGGCTTAAAGCGTGACGAGCTTCTGCTCAGGCACCGCAAGCTTCGATGAGGATAAAAAGGTACAACGATACGGTAATTTTACGGCAAGGGCATTTCTGAAATGCCTGCGGCTAAACGGCGCAACGTGTCGTAACGCATTACGATTTAAAGATTGATCGTCCGATCGGTCGCAAGCACATTGCACGTGGACGCTGAATTCCTGTGCTTTCATCTCAGAGTACGTAAAAGAAGAGAGGTAGTGTGAAGCACAAGATAATACAATATTAACGAAGAGTATTTTTGATAGATTTATGGAACGAGGTAATCATTTAAATTAACTGGACTTGAGCACATTTTTATGGAACACATCGTTGTTCAAGATATCATTCTACGGATTAATGTGAACAAACTTCTCCTGTATTATATTACAATTACAATTTTTTTAATTCATGGTTACGCGACATAGTTGAAAAATTAATTGTCTAACAGAAAAATTGTTTTCTTTGAGCATAAATTTGGTAACTGTGATAAGATCATTTTTACGGTATTGTAATGCTTAAAGACACTATCCTACCTCTGTTCTCTTTTACACTCAAAGGCTATAGAGATCGCATGACGATTTCCTATGGTATATCGGTGATTGCAAATAACTGCGCGGGGCTGTGCACGCAATGGTAACGCCATATACGATTAAGAATGTACATCGTCGTGCTAAGTGTCACACCTTATACTTTTACAGAAATGTTTATCCTGCGTCGAATCGCATAGAAACTGCATGTTGTATATTGAAATCAAATCAAATATACAGGTCGCAAAAAGAGAAGGAACGCCAGATTTAACAAACAAACACTCGCATAAATTCCTTTCACTCTTCTACGTTTGCATGGTGTTATTTGAAAGAACGCAATTTTTGAACGGTATGGTATATGAACGAACTAAAACTTACCGTCCGCCACCACGCGGAGGACCATATGCATCTGGTCTGTCATATCCCTCAGTATAACTGCAACATCGAATGCAAACGGAATATCTTAAGTATGATCAATGCATACAAGATAATTGGCAAAATTTTCCAAATGTGCACTACATATTTGCACTTCAAAAATATTAGTTCTGATCTGAATTTAAAATTTTCTTTTTCTAATCGACATTCGGCCTCCGTAAAGTGACATTTGTTCGTTTTGTTCTTCATATACCTACTATTCAAAATTGCGAAAGACTATTAACTATTAATATTAACTTACCCTCCACCTACCGGTGGGTATCCTCCACTGGGGACGGTACTACCAGGTCTTCTACTAAACATATCGGCTTGTGGTCCAGGACCAGTACTGTAACTAGGTGCCCCAGTGCTGTAGCTGGGTCCAGTGCTCATTGGCCTGTTAAATGGAGTCATATCATTAACAGGGGGACCGTCCCTCCTGTCATAGGCCATTGTAGCTCCCTGACTTACCCCCCCAGGCCCACCCATCATATCCCCTGGCCCGCCCGGATAACCCCTGTTATTCACAATTGGAATTTGTTAACTTATTTTCACTCTATCCTGGATATTGTGTATTACAACTGTTTAGAAACTTTGTTATCTATGCGTAACAAGCTCGCAGGATAAGTTTTTCAAGCTATCACAGGTTAGAATAGAAATGAAGTTTGCATTTGTTACTTTCTTGTATAATTTTGCTATTTTGACGGAAAATTTTTCTCTTTGTTGTTCCCAGTGTCTATGAAATACCATTTTTTCCCCGATTATCTGTATTACTCATACAACAATTACATACATTTGATTAAAGCTTTATTTTGAGGGAATAGGGTATGATTTAAATCCTGACAAAATTATGTTTCTATATTTGTGTTAACAAATAATTGCCTAATGCATTTCTCAATTCATACATTTCATATTTATTCTGTTTCCTGTGACATTAACACTTAACCAACTGTACATCTAACTGTCAAAGCATGAAGACTTCTTCGTTCGGTTGGCTAAGTGTTAAGGAAGTTCAAAACTGTAACTTCATGAATGTTGAAAATATTAATTGTGTTCTATTCAATAAAAATATTTATTATCTATGTAATGAATTTCGTTAATCATTAGCTGATCTTTTTAGCATAAAGTCCATACTGAAAGTGTCAATTTATTATATCAGTAAATATATCAACCCAAGTTGTTTATAAATATAAGCTGTAAACGATAGCAATAACCAAATATTAAATAAAAATTATACTGCATATTAAAATGGCTACATAATACTCCTATTACACATGACAAAAATACTGAAAAATACTGATCATTAAAATTAAATTAAAAACATAGAAAAGTGTATAACTTTGAGTACTTTACCAGTGACTTTCATCATATCCCACATCTGTATATCCAGTTCCATACCCAGTAGTGGCTACAGCACCACCACCATTCCTCATGGGTCCTGTTGCAGTTCTATCATAGTCATTTCTAGCCGTATAATCAACTGTACGGCTAGCACCAAAATTATCAGTACGTCCATAATCTACTGGACCTGGTGCACCACGATTAAAATCACCAGCCATGCCACCACCAACGACTGTAAGTAATAAAAGAGTGTTATCATGATGTCCAAATATAAAGTACATAACACAAAAAAAAAATGATAGGTTCTTTGGACATCATAGTGATGTATCCATGAGAGCACCTACCACCGTAATTACCATAATCTGTTCTGGCACCAAAGTCCGCAGCACGACTATAGTCGGCCGTTCGACCATAGTCTGCTGTTCCAGTTGGTCCATATCCTCCGACAGCGCCCGTAGCTGGTCCATATCCTCCTCCCATTCCAGGTGCCGTAGAAGTGTATCCCATCGCAGCGCTTCCTACGTTCTGGCCATATGCTCCGCGGTCGGTGTAGCCAGTGCCGAAGTCAGCTCCACGTCCACTAAAGTCTCCAGCGCCACGATTGTAATCGGTGTAGCCCGCTGCGACGCCACCTGCAGCAGATCCATCGTAACCAACGAGTTGGATCGGAAGAACTGTAAAGCACGTCCAATTTCCAGTTGGTTTTTTAGTCTGTATTATTAAAAGATTAACATTATATCCAACATGCTATTTTCTCATCATGTCTAATCTTTAGTTACGAATTTTATTCAACAAGCATAAAAAAAAACACGTTTATGTAGTGCAACTAACATTATTTTCTTCTAATATTCTAATACTCTTCACATGCAGTAAATTGATATGCACTATACATACAAATTTATAAAAATTAGTTAGAAGTAAAGATGAGAAAATAGTCTTGTTGAATTTTAGAATTTATATATACTCAAATTCATTACTAACCTCTTCTATCATTGTATGGTCCAGGACGAGCGTCTCTACCACCGTCTCGTCCCCCCCTACCACCTCTCATTGGTCCACCTCTTCTGTCGCCATCCCTGCGTCCTCCTCCGCCTCCGCGTGACTTTCCTGTAGACTGTTCCACGTTGATCGTCGCTCCCTTGAAGTTGGAGTTGTGAAGTGCTTTGATAGCCGCTGCTGCATCCTCCTCTCGTGCCATGTGGACGAACCCGTAACGATTCATGACGTCACACTCGGTTACCTCGCCGAAGCGTAAGAATAATTGTCGCAACTCATCGCTGCGACAATTTTCAGGCAACCGGCCCACAAATATTTTTGTTTTTCTCTGAAAAGTTTACATAAGTGCTTAATGATCAAATATATAGATATAGATATATATATATATATATATATAGATATATATAGATATAGATATATATATATATAGGTATGTATATATAATGCATGCATTTCTGTATACTTTAGCAAATCTTTATTTTTGAATTTCATATAAGCAACATTAAGAACAACGAAATTACATTCGTTTAGTTTTACAAAAAAATGTATTACAATACATTTTGTTGTAATTTATTGTCGTATGTCTCTGAATTAGACCATATTGCAGTTTGAAACAATATGGTGTCTGTTCGAGATTTTCTTTTGCTCAAAATATTTAATAATATATTTATTACAATATTCATATAATAATGATAATGTAATATCATTGAGCTTCTCAATGGTTATAACATAGATAAGAGGGGAAAGATTCTTTTTTTACTTTATGTAGTAAATGTATCCTAAAATAATTATATAATGTATAAAATAATTACAGAACATTATTAGTATTTTTAATATACTTATTGTATTATTTCCAATTATACTTTTAGAGCATATAACAACTAATACTAATATTGTTCTTACCGGTTGATTAGAGGAAACCATTTTCTGAAAAAAAATAAGATCATATATTATTGATATGCTGCTATGTAAATTACAATGAATATAGATTATAGAATAATTATTAAAATGAGATATGATTTTTTTGTTTCATCAAACTTTAAAATTCAAAAAAGAAAAATGTTTATCTAGTCTTGTGTATATTAGTGTGTATATGCATGTGTGTGTGTGTGTGTGTGTGTGTGTGTGTTGTTTTTTTTTAATTTATTAAAGATTAAATTCTGTTAGTGCTTAATAATTTTTTTTATTATTCGCCATAAATGTAATAATTAATTCCCACGTGTAACATCTTCAAGTAAAAATTAATATATTATTACATAAGAACAGGTGGCCTTTTTCAAATATATATAAAAATTATAATATTTGTGAAGTACAGTTTATTATTTCAAGTTAAAAACTGCAGGAAATGGCTTTAAAAATGCATCATAGGGGCGGCTAAACGTTTCCGATGGAAATTCATAAGCCAAAGGCGGCCCGAGATTCTCACCGTTAATGCCGCCCATGAAAGACGCTTCAAAGAAGTTACTTCAAGGCCACAAGAATCATCTAAACCTTGTCAACATGGAATAGAATCTAACATTTTCCGAAAAATCGCTGATAATTTAATTCTCTACCGGATTTGAGCACATACGAAACGGATGATTATAAAAAATGGAGGACTATACGTTTATGTGGCGTAAGGATTCGTCGCCTAAAAACAACCGGCCCTTGGCGTGCCCAACGACTCTCTACAAACGTACGTCCTCCGAAGACCAAATTTCAATATTTTGGAGAAATCTTCTTCGCTAATAGACGTTACACGTCAATATTGCGTTACTACTTACATGTGGCTGCGACGTTTTGGCGAAATGAAATTAAAATAAAAAGGAGGAAACTTTCGTGACGCCAAACTGCGAAACGAGATACGAAATGGCGTCAGTCAATTCCACCTTGAACACTTCTGACGGAACACAATGCAAGCGGATCACGCGAAGTTGTACCAACAACTGATCGCCTGGAGTGAAAGTTACTGGCACGTCATCCGTTTTCTAACGGACAAGTTCGTGAAACCATCCAATAGCGTTGCTGTAAATCGCCTTGGATCTATAAGTTTCACTGCAGTGTCGACATCTTTCTCATACGATTATATTTTTGAACACTGCTATATCAAGCTCATAGCTTCCTGAGATTTATCGAAATATACGTTGCGAATAGGAAGTTTTATATTATTGCTGGCGTGAGCTTAGTAACCCGTAAACAATTCCCGTTTTGATTTTTTCCGTAATGATATCATAATAAGAGAATATATAAGCAGTTTTAAGAATATATATGTACATGTACTGAATAAATTATGCGCAATTATGAATTCGGCAATACGAAGTCGATTATATAGTTCTACTACAAATATTTCGAAAAGCGCAAATGTAATCAGAAAAGAATTTTTAGATTATTTTAAAGATCAATTACATCACACTATTGTTCGTTCTAGTCCTGTTGCTTCAATAAACGATGGAACACTCCCCTTTGTCAATGCTGGCATGAATCAAGTAATTTTTATTTGTTTAATGCATGATTATAAAATAAATTTTACTGTAAAACTAACTATTAAAAACTAATGTTTGTATAGTTCAAAGGTGTTTTCTTGGGTTATCATGAACCACCGGCGATAAAAGTTGCAAATGTACAAAAATGTATCAGAGTCGGGGGAAAACATAATGATTTAAATATTGTGGGTACTGACACGTATCATCATACGTTCTTTGAAATGCTTGGAAATTGGTCGTTTGGCGATTATTTTAAGGTATTAATATCTTTCTCTTAAATAACAATTTATTATGATTAGCATTTTGTTATATGTGCATATATATTTAATCTTACAGGAAGAAGCATGCCGTTATGCTTGGGGACTATTAACAGAGCAATATGGTGTAGATAAACAATTTTTGTATGTCACATATTTTGCTGGAGATGAGAGATTGGGATTAAAACCTGACTTAGAGTGTAAAGAGATTTGGTTAAGCCTTGGAGTTGCAAAGGATAAAATATTGCCATTTGGAATGGAACATAATTTTTGGGAGATGGGTTTAACTGGACCATGTGGCCCTTGTACAGAGATACACGTTGATCAAAGCAGATGTTTGGCTAATCAGTCTGAAAGAGTGAACAAGGGCTATCCTGATCTGACTGAGATATGGAATATTGTTTTCATACAATATCAAAGGTATATGTGATTCATTTCCTTTAAACTGTTTATCTCTTTTGAAGGTTGTTTATCCAAATTTATTATTACATGCATGGAAAAATCATTATTGTCATTTGTATAAGTTCTTTTTCAAAGAGAGAAGTAAAGAAAGAATACTTTAGGAAAGTAATAAAATATAAAGAAAAAAATATAACAAGATCTTTTAATGGAAATACTTTGTTATTCTGTTTTATGTTTGCACAGAATTCACTTTTCTATGTAATACTATAATCCTGTATGATTTTCTCTTAGGCTATCAGATGACACCGTAACACCATTATCGAAATATCACATAGATACAGGCTTAGGTTTTGAAAGGCTAGTGGCTTTGTTGCAAGGAAAAAGGTCAAATTATGATACAGATCTTTTTGAACCATTATTTAAGGCAATACAAAGATTTACAAAAGTACCAAGCTATCAGGGAAGGTTTAATAGTGAAGATAAAAATGGTCTTGATTGTAGCTATAGAACATTAGCAGACCATGCAAGAATGATTAGTATCGCACTGGCTGATGGCATTATGCCAGAAGAAAAGTATGTTATCACATAACAGAACATACTACAATTATTTTACAATGTGGAACTTTTCTAACTTTGAAATCATACAGATCACGATATTAAAGAACCAATGATTCTAGTAACAAACTTCGAAGAGTGATAAGAAAAGCGATAGACGTGGGTGAGAAAGTTTTCAACAAATCTGGTATACTTTTTGAATTATCATTCACAGTGATGGACATCTTAGGTGACACTTACCCAGAATTACAAACTAATTTGAAACAGGTAATTTGAAATATGACAGTTAATATTCAACAAACCAAAGAAGGACATTTATGTTTAGGTACAAAAAATAATACAATTTGAAGAAGACTTGTTGAAGAGGATGCAAAAAACTTCTTTTAAAGAATGGCAAAAAATCGTTCAAACACGACCAGTACTAAGTTCAATATCGAATCAGATGTCTTCCGGTTTAGTTCAAGCGTACAAGGAGTTGCAGTCTGTTATGAAAGATTTGTAAGTGCTTTAAATATATGATAAATGTTACAATTATTTCAAATAATATCCCAGCTACATTTTCAATGTTTCCTTGTAGACGAAAAACTAATATTTTTCCGATATCTATGGCTATAGATTTTTACACTACACACGGTTTAGATATGGACATGGTAATAGAGTTGGCAGAGATTGAATCTTTAATGTTTGATAAAATAGCCTACCAGAACGAGATGGAAAATCTGAAGTATCAAACAAAGCTGGGAATTAAAAATTGTAATTATATTGATGTTAAGAGAAATTTGGCCCTGCTTGAAGAGAACGGGATACCTAAGACAGATGATTCTTTTAAATATCAATATACATTTGATGGACATACTTATCAATTTCCACCAGTGACAAGCAGAATTGTTGGATTACTCATAAATGGTAATATAAAAAAATAATTTTTTGTAGTAATAAGTAATTTTAACTTTAAGATGTAATGATCTAAGGCATATCATTTTATTATAGGAAATTTAGTGTATAACAAAAAGCAAGTGGAACCTGATGTAATTGTGTCTACTACAGATAAGACAGATTCTGATAACAACCATATTGGTATTATACTGGATAAGACTTTATGTTATTCATTAGAAGGTGGACAAACTGCAGATAGTGGTTACATTGCAATAAACAACAATGTATTTCACATAGACGACGTGAGGAAAATAAATGGTTACATTATCCACTTTGGACAATTAATTGATAATTCCAAGTTAGTTTGAAATGATTCTCCCTTTATGTATGCCAAGTCTGTATTATAATATAAACAGTTATTGATGTTTATTCTTTTTAGGAAAGCACAGTCTATACTAAATGTGGGAGACGAGTGTATGGTTTCTATTAACTCAGAAAAAAGAATAGCAGCAATGAGGAATCACACAGCAATACATTTACTAAATGCTGCCCTGAAAAAAGTTATCCAAGTAGTATATCAAATTGGGGCATCGGCTAAAGAACGTAATTTTACATTTTTTGCAAATAGTTTTGGACATAAATTGTCCATTGCAGAACTAACGGAAATAGAGATGCTTATAAACACTGTGATTAAAGCAAATGTCCCAGTTGAAACACAGATATTGAATCTATCAGAATTATTAGGAGAGGACAATGTTACCTTACTTCCAGGAGAAATTTACCCTTACTCTAACATTAGAATTGTTGATATATGTGCCAACAATATTAAATCTAGGTATCGAACTTTCTCCTTTACTCTGTTTAGCGTTTTAACGGATATGCGGTTAATACGAACAAAAGGTAATATTTATTTTTATAGGGAAGCATGTTGTGGAACACATGTTCATAACACGAGTATCTTGGAACATTTTTGTTTCGTGAAATATCTTTGTAAAAGTGCTAATAAGCTATATTTCAAAGCTCTCACTGGACCATTAGCTGTTTCTGCTAAATATAGCGGTGAAGAAGCAATTCGTGAAGTTCAAAAATTAGAAAAGAAAGTTAATTTGGAACAACTCAACTATGAGGAAATAATTTCACAAATTAATAAATTAAAACGTAGGCTGATAGATGAAAATATGGATCATAATTTATTACCATACACCATACAACAGCAGAGCTTGGAAAAATTGACACAATTAGGCAAGAGTGCTTGGGACAAGGCAAAAGATTATGAAAGGTAAGTATTAAACATGATGTTAAATTATACTATTTATCTCAAATTATTTGATAAAAATTCTTATGTAAGGGAGTCTGTACATGCAGAGTTGAAAGATCTATCTGAATCACAGCACCTTATTGTCCATTGCCTCTACAAAGATCTTACATGCTTATCTTTGAACGAAGTAATTTCCTTTTACCCAACACTACCCATATTTCTGATGATATACAGCAAGGGTAATGTGAAGGCTCGTTGCTATATACCTCAGGTACATATGACATAATAACAAAAAGAATATATAGCATAACAAATGCTTTTATTATTAACCCTTTGCAGTCGAATCCTTTTTTTGCATCGGCGAACCAGCAACTCGAAAGAATTTCTCGCTTATCTCGTAAATTTCTTATAGCTAACTTAAAATGATTTTAGACACAATTTAACGTTTTGAACGTAAAACATTGTTACCGCGCGAAGTATCACGTAAAACCGAGTGGTGAGTGAGAGACACCTTTAAGATGCCGCGTGAAATCATGTGGTGATTGAGAGTCAGTTTTCAAGTGTAAAGGGTTAATCTATGATTTGAAAAACTGATATCTAGCAGCAATAAGAAATAATAGTACATACTTTAATTATATTCTTTTGACTCCTAATTAAATATGATTACAGCACATGGTGTCAAATTCGTTTAATGCACAGTCATGGTTGAATGTAGCTCTTCAAATATTCAATGGTGAAAATAGCCCGATCGGAAAATTTAATCCGTTATTGTATGGTAGTATGAAATCCAAACCCCTCAATGATGATAAGGAAAAGGCTGTAATGCCCCATGCCATTAGTCAGTTGAAAGAGTTTGCGTTAAAGCATGTGAAAATATCTAAGGTGCATAATAAAATAAATTAAATATATTACAAATTGTAAAAAAAAATAAAACGATTAAAATAATACTTCTTTCCAAAAGACTTATATTCTATATAGAAATATATCAAAAGCTTCTTAATAGCCTACAGTACCAGAAAAATATTTAAGAAACCAATTTAGTCATTCACGTTATTTTGTGACATATACAATAACACAAATCCAATTAGGGAAGATGTAATTGTACAGAGCATTATAAAGTATTTTTGATTTGTAATGAATTAATTGCATTATGTAATAAATTCAACTGATTTACGCTTGTCTATTTACAACATGTGCCTTGTAAAAATCTTTCAGTGCTTGCCATTGTGCTGTGAGAAGTAGTATGTGTGGTCTCTTCGCTTTCATATAATCCACTGCCTCCTCCGGTGTCCAGTGGTATTTCTGCAACAATAAAATAAAGTTGTTTAATTGGTTGCTTAATTTTCATAGACAACTTGGGAAAAATAAAATCCAATAATGTACCATCATCAAATAGCAGCCAACTAATGTAGCACTACGCGTTCTTCCAGCTTTGCAATGAACATAAACCGTTTCAAGGTGGCCAGAACCTTCGGCTATGTCAGGGTATCCTACTTTTTTACGTAGATTATCACGAAATCTGTTGATGAAATTTACTCCAATCTCTAATTTCTCTTGCTGGGGTACATGGAATATATCGATTGTTGATAGTTGTAAAAATTCTACACCCTGAGCATGCCATTCCTGAATAATTTTGTAATGATTCGAGAATTAATACGTTTATATACCAGATCGATGAGAGTTTTACGTAATTTATAAAAACTCATCATACTTCGGATATTTATATAAAAGGTTAATGTTGCAAGTACACGTACTTTTTCTGTATTAGAAAACAGTGTGAGCTCATAATTTTCATTCATGGAGACAACAGCCTTGACATTTTCCTCATTTATTAGCTAAAATTTCAAAGGTTGTTAGAGCAAAAAAATTAATTGTTGAATAATACGTAAAAAATGTGAATAAATATTTTTGGTATTATATGATTATATTTTACACATGAAATGTAGACCACTTAATGTGTATCTATTTAGATGCAATATTCCTTTTCTGTTAATATTAAGTTCCTTTGTTATTATTATATCTCTTTCATTCTGTTATTACTATATATTAGTTTATATTATTGTACTAGTATATATTCTAGGATATACACAATTGATAATAATCATTTGTTATCATTTATGTCTTCCATGCAAGGCACCTTGAAACAATGATCTTTAATTATCAAATGATGGTGTATTGTTTTTAATACAACATGTTTTTATACATTTTTTTCTGACATGATTTAACATTTTTAAAAGTATATTGATGTGTTATATATAAAAAAAAAGGAACGATGTTTCATAGGAAACAAATTTATGAACTAATTATAACGATATACATACTCCTTTTGTCATTCCACGGAAAGGTAACGCTCCTAATATTACTGTTTCGTCTATTCTATCGTACCAGTTTCTTGATGTGATCTTCTCCATAATGACATTATAAAATAATGATGGATAAAAAGTTATCCTCGCAAATAATTTTCCTACAATCAATTTACCCAAAGCTAGTTAATATTATTTTAATTTGATTAAGTATTTTTAACTATAAATCTTAACTATAAATGTAAAGTCAGCAGTTTCTGTTTTTCAAATCTCAAAGCTGCATAGAAGCTGAGGTCATCTTCAGATAACAAAGTGTGAATATTCAATACTAGCAGTAGATTTAATTGACCTTTATTCTATGAAAAATCTTATTGGAAATTATAATTAATACATAATTTTTTTATTACTAGGTGATCATTTTTCTCCTATATTTATTTACTATTTAACAATATTAATATTACGCAAAGTATTTGAAAATATGATGTTTTATAATTTACAATTGCTTTTTGCACATAATCTATCTTGCAAGATATATAATACATGAAATAAAGTTATATTTTTTAAAAATGAAGTTTGTATTTTGAACAAGTCAGTTACCAATGGAATAAGATATATAAATTACATTTTGCATTTTTATTCCACGCAAGGAAGCAATTTTATTCCTATCTTGAGTGCATTTCTGTTGTATTCTCTTTTAAGGTTAACTGCATTAAATCCTCATCTAAACAAAAAGTACCCAGCATGCCCTTTCTAAACGAGCTGATTAAATATTCTGCAGCATACTTTAAATTTGGCTTTACAATAACTCTTCCATCAAAGTTTTTTATTTTGAGAGTCTTCTTGTACTTTGCCGTAATGAAAACAAGTACATGTAGTATATCGTCGCTTGGTTCAGGTAAACCTAAGTATTCCACATATTCAAATCTATTGTGCTTGTTCAGCCAAAAGAGCAGATAGTCTGCAAGTACTTCTGGCCCAATTAAATGATCTTGTAAACATCCTACTAAAGCTAATTTAAGACCAGCATGTATGTCAGTTACATTAGGCATCAAAATTCCAGGTGTATCAATCAAATACACATTTGGCTCTTCCGATATTTTGATACGGGTCAACACAGATCTTGTAATACCAGCGATGGCACCAACTGCTGTTGCATTGGATTTATGTAAATGAAGATTTCTTAAACGGTTGATGAGGGATGATTTTCCTACATTGGGTACGCCAATGATCATTAATGTATAATCTTCCTTTTCAGCTCGATTAAAACGGTCTGAATTTTTTATTAAATTTGTAGCCAAGGGTAAAATTTGTTTCATGCCTTTACACATTTGATTCGTGAAGTTAGTAAAAAGAATATTTGAAATCCCTTCCTTGTTTAATTGAGATAAAATGGCTTCTTTATACCTCATGTCAGCTAAATCCATTTTATTTAAAACAAAAATATGAGGCTTTAAACCAAGGAGGACATTATTAAAGTCTGCATGACGTCCAGAAAGTGGGACACGAGCATCGTGTACCTCAATTATGCAATCTATATTTTTTAGTTTCTGTTGCATTTGTTTTAAGCCTTTGTTCATATGTCCGGGAAACCATCTGAGAATATCTTTGTGTACAAGTTGAAATTTTTGGCGAAATTTAGATATTACATTACCTCCTGTCATTGTGGTACGTTTCCCTGTGTGAGAGTAACTTGTACAATAGTCTCTGCAATGTTATTTTTACAATAGATTATAAAATATAAATAATATGGTTTTGTTACTATACATTCAATTATTTACTTGTAATTTGAATAAATATACTGCATGCCTTAATACGTACATAATTTACAGAATTGAATATTTCTTCAGAAATACATATAGTACTCTTTGTAAATTGTCAACATTGAATGTCACTAATATTCGAATGTTACTCGCCAATATCTATATAAATATATCTTAATATTTTTTATTTAAATAATAAAACACGTGGGCAGTAAGAAGAATATATGCGTGCACGTTCATAAGGTCATAATTAGTACACAAAACATTAACCTATAATTATACACTTTAAGCATACTAATCATTATCGTCCCTATACGAACGTAGGTTACGTTCTTATAAACCGTATCTGACACGCGGCACCGTTGAGCTAAAGTACAGATACAAATGGCTGACAGCAGCTCCTGGAACAATGTGAATCAAAAGAATTAATGGAATATGCATTTTATTAAATCACATGTTTGGTACACACCAACATTTATTTTTTTAATTCAGTTTTTCTCAAAATTAATCCCTTAATACAACCATTTATCAATATTTATTCTTCTATATTACATCCTACCCATAATGCATTTAGAAAAAAATTCTAGGAACAACGATTCTTCTGATTCGTTAATCGCAATACGCTGCGATCGATAAAATTACATATCTATCCAATTTGCGTATAAAAGCGATATGTCGTAAGGTATGTAATTCTAATGCCAGATGTAACTGAATAAGATCCGGGGGTTAATATCGGTATTCATAGAAATTTCATCTCCATAATCGAGGGTTACTACAGAAAGAAAAAAGTACCTAGGTTTGGTGGTTGAGTCCATTGTGCACCCTACCCTGCGATTCAAGTAGCATGAAGACTCGCCGTGAGCATTCGTTCACGATTGCGCACACACTACGTTCGCGGTCGTGCAAAAGTCCACATGAGCCTGTTGCCAGTTATTGATCCTGGCACGATTAAACAACACTGCATTGCTGTCAACTACGAAAACAATTCTCGCCACGCAGCATTCGCGTAAACGCGCCGACATACGCCCGCGGTAGTACGTGCCTGGTGCTTCTACTTGAGGCCGTATTCCCGAGGCGTGTCGTCCCTGATCTACGTCACTTACATTCTGTCAAAATGTAGATGATTCCCCGCGGACGAAACAACGAGAGGTGACACTACCGTGTAGTATGCGAGGATGTCATCGGCGGGTATCCGTGAACGAGAGTAGATAGAGGGACGTACTGCAGCCCGCGATTTTCTACGGATCGCGCGACAGATCCTTGTCGGATTTTTGTCCTCGAAGACTCCGTATCTTCTTTCACTGTGCTTGCGAAGACTCGTGGCTCGAGTTCGTGTCACTGCTGCACATGTGATCCTCCGGGTGTACGAACGACGAGCGGTCCGCGATGAAGAAGTTCACGATTAAGGGTGTGCTGGACGGGTTCCGATCCTCGGTACCACAGCCCGCGAAGCCCGACCAGGAGATCGTGGAGAATTTACGATCGGAGCACTTTCAAGTTAAAAAGGTCAGTACTACGCAATGTCATCACTTTTCGTTGAACGAATTTAGATTCTGATTTCGTATGAGACAGCGGACATGTTGGGATTTAAATCGCATATGGCATAGAATTTATCGCCAGAGAAGTTTTATACTCCTTTTTTTTTACATTGTCGTCGCGTTTAGAAGGCAACGAAATAATCCTTTGAATTTTCAAGAGATTTTTTGCCAGAGGATTCGCTGCACTGATTACGTATATCTACGTAAAATCTTTAATGACACTGGTAGTTATCGGTTGTACATTGTACTGCATTTTCTGTTCTTATTTATGCAATTTTTCTCTTACTATCATCGTTATTTTAATTATATTATCTTATAATAAAATCTGTGCAGAGTTTATAACGCATTCGTGATAAATAGCCTATTTTGTTTATAAAATTATATTTTTGTACTTTGTATAGATGTATTTATTTTTTTTTATTTCCTTCGATTATTTCTTTATCAGAATTATAGTTTAACACGGTGACAGATTTTGTTTATTTTTACATGTGGCTTATAATGAAAATACTGATAAGTTGGCACCCTTATTTCATTTACTTGTAATAACCATTTTTTTCGAAATAAATATTTACTGGTATTAATCAATGTAGAACGATTCATAATGTAAGTAATACATTTATTTGATATACGTGAAAATTGTTTCGGAGCAAACAAAGTACTTGGACGTAAATGAGTTCAAAAATCTACATAGGCATACATAATATTTCTTCTCTCATATTTACATGCAGTTTCAACATCCGTGTTCATATTTTACTCATACGTGTATATTTCTAAAGCCGGTTTGTACGCAAAGAGTTTTCTTGACACCGTCATTCGTATTTTTACAAACGAGATATTCACGTGACGCTTTTACGTGCTTAAAGCATTACTTTGCTCTCAGGATTACCATAATGGCGTAGAAAGTTTCACGGTAATGATTGCCCATTAGTTTCGTATAAATTAAAAATGATTGTGATACCTCATTCTGATTCCTGCCATAGTAAATTTCAAATCCTTGATTTTTTGTCGATCGTAAAATTTATCAATAGTTCGTTTGTTATACAAATTGTATGGTCAGTGGGACAAAACTGCGTTGTGCGAAAGGTGACGTATGCAACGTGCGATGCATAATATCTACCGATAGTTTATCCTAAGTGCATGCATTGCGTTATCAGCTAGAGTAGCATTTGTATACACTGCCGGCGGTGCACCAAAACGTTGTTCGGGATACGAATATTGATTTGCAAATCACTTAAAGCGGAGTTACGCCATTAAACAAAATTACCCCGTGGAAAATTTATATCTTTGGAATCGTACTTACATTGTAAAAACGATCGTGATTTTCATTAGAGATATTTTTCAATGCGTACGATTTAATCCTGCCAATATATACATACAT